>JAZGTK010003814.1:0-26231 GCA_036877625.1 Ambastaia sidthimunki
ATGGAAACCCAGATAAAAAAAGATAACTTAGTTATTTGAAAAAATTGGTCCCATTTTATCTCCTCAAACCCTTCAGAACTGTTAACATGTTTATTATGCTTTCAGTCCCTGCTTCTACCACTGGATGGCACTTTTGGGTTGAGTTTTTGCTGGGGGTTGGGTGTGGTTTTTTTGTCTGATTTATAGATAATTCTTTATTTATTTTCCTGTTTGTTTGTTTGTTTGTTTATTATATTTCCCTGTGCAATCCTGTGTACCTTAATGTCAACTTATTTTTGTTTTTAGATTTGTTAAAATGTACGTTTTATTTATTTGCATCTACAAAGAATGTAGTTACAAATGATCTTTGCTATTCCAAATAAAAATATTTAAAGTACAAAAATTACACTGTAGCATATTTGAATATATAAATCAAATAACCTCTGACAAACTAGCCACATTGTGTACAGCAGATGTTGAAATGTCAGCCGATTGCAAATGACTTCCTTAAACCTCCTCCTAAAACCAATACCCAATGCAGGACCTCAGATCAGAGATGAAAATATTCAGCCACTAGAACTGAAACTAGCAACTAGCAACTGTAATTTACTGCATAATAGACTTGTTTTACAAATGTGCTATCAAGCTCCTGTTGTGTGGATCACTGCAATAGTCAATGTACTATGTACAATGAAAACATAAACCCACAAATAGACTTCCATCCCTGGTCTTTGGTCCATCATTTCTCCAGGGACTCATCAGCATTGACTGCAGGGAAAGGCAGAAAGGGGTGGGACAGTCCTCTCCACTCGCATTATCATCAGAGCTTATATCCTGTCAGCACCTCCCTGGAGAGAGAGCAGAAGAAGAGATTCAATCGGATGTGGGCAGCTTTAAATGAGCCACAACCCCCACAGCTGTCTTCGCATAACTAAATACTACATAATGTAAACCGACCAGTGCAAAAGGGCCAAAAAGAATTTAAATGGCATGGCAAAGAATCATCAGGGCTTCTTTTGAGTCTGTGACGTTTATTTGAATCGATCAAAAGATAGTTAAATATGAAAGGTGATACTGTGAATAATTGACATACATGTCAATGATTTACTACAATAGAGGTGTGCTGCTCATACAAATACAAATAACCCTCCTGCCATCTTGAGCCTTACTACAGCTGTTAGGAGAATGCATTTTAATCCCCATCTGCTCACTGTGTGCTGGTGTCTATTTTAAGATCGTTTTGTAGAATGCCAAGATCAAATAAGTAACATTAGCTGTTCCTAGACCTAGCAGGCAGTATTACAGATATCATCCAAAAAGCCATTATTTGTGTGTGATGTGCATCGTGTCACATTGTTGGCTAACATGCTAACGTCATACTGTATTGAAGACAATAGAGCTTCAGTCAGACAACTAGAGTTCAGTCACAACATATATGTGCCATTGCTTTGAAAATGCTAATTTTCAGGATTGAACACTAAATGGCTCTATTTTAAGTCAAGTCTCCTGAACTGTTTCTGAGTTGCTGCCTATGTAGAAAATGTCAGATTAGCCTCATGTGTGGATACATTTGGGTTAAGGTGCAGGTAGCTGTTTTGGAACAAAACTACTTATTTAATGTATCATCAGTTGCGCTTATATATAGCTCTGATACACACACTGACTCTTTCTCTTTAAATCTTTAGACATGGCCAACCCACAAGCACAGCCACACCCTGAATTTAAACAGTATACAGCAATTGATTTACAGTGACATTTACAGTGTTGTTCACTTGCCATAGTCTCTCACTTTTTTGTGGTCAATTGCACTTCAACACTGTGTAAGAGGACCTTTCTGGCCCCTAAAGAGTCAGTGTCTAAAACAGCCCACTAAGTTTACTGAGGGAATGAAACTATGACTCAGGCAATTGCTAGACTAAATGCTAAGGGGGATGGGCAGGTTTACTGTATAAGAGGCAAATACAAAGGTTTAATGGGACCAGTCCTGAATACTAAACACCAGTAAGTGCATCTGATATAGATTACACTAAAGTTTAAATGCATTATGCACAATATGGTTTACTGATAATGACATACTGATCGTGTTTATAATGTAACCTGATATCCTGTTGCTTCTGAGTGAATTTCCTCCTGCTGTAGATGCCCAGAGCAAGACAGCTGTTTGCATTGCATGACTTTAGCCATGAGTAACTGTATTGTATTCTAGCACTGCAATATTTGATTCATCCAGTTTACATTCATTACATTTTACACTCTTTATGCTTTAGAGTGCATAACAAGGTTGTGTATGGAACAACACATGAAACTCTACTTACGATTTAGGGCATTTTTGTATGATTCATTTTTTACAAAACACTATTTTAAAACAGTAATGAGCGTTAATATCTTCTCAATATGGTTTTGTTTCTCAGCTTGGCATCTGATATCTCTTATATTTGACAATAAGTTAATAACTAGATTTTACATTTTGTAAGGAAAATGAACATTCTGTATACCCACAGATACCTGCTAGGTTTCTGGGGGCCCCTGGTTAATTTTGCCTGTGATCCCCAGGGGCATTTGCATCCTTCCTCCTTGGTCCATTCATGACCACGTTCCGGGGATGTGCGATCCGGGCCAGGGTCTGGTGATGTTGGGACCCCTGTATGACCAGGGCCCTTAGAAGCATCCTAATCCTCCCCACCACCACCATTACAGCACCCTTGCTTACCCATGTAAAACACGTCACCACAGTACTAGGATGCTCTGGGTGTTTTTTTTTGGTTATTTTTGCCATTTTACTATAGTGGTTGCTTGCAACAGGCCACCTCCAAGTGTTATATTACCATCTATAAGCAAATAAATCTATAAAGTCTAATTGGTAAAGTAAATATAAATTTAAAAGATCAAATAGTAATACCACACCCCATAATATGTGGTCTCATTCATGTTTGCATCATAAAATGCAAAGAACAAGTTTTAAAATGCCATGAGCAAAAGTAATAGTGATGCTTGCATTAGCAGGCTGCTGGCAGAACATGCTGAGTCAGGGACAACTGACAACCACTCTGTCACCTCAGGGCATCTCTATCGAATCAGATGTTCAGCAAACAACTGGCAACAATATCACTGCAAATAATTCAATAAAACCAAACCTGGTCACTGTAATGAAGGCTACAATGTCCTCATAGGACTCTGTGCTGATGTTAGCCAGCAAAATAATTTGTCCATAATTTGCACATTAAAATGGGCTAGCATCACTATCACACCTTAAACGTTCTTTTGTCTAAAAAATTCATTTAGCAGACACATTTTTGTTGTGTAGCTTAAACAATGGAGTGGTGAGACAGTGAAGATCAAACAATAAAAAAGGCATGAGCCTTTTCTATTTTTACACAAGAGAGGTCATTACAAGAACAAAAATAAAATGTTTGATAAATGAGTGTCTTTTCATTTTTGTGGAATTTGGAAATCGTCACAGGTTTTGTGTGTCTGTGAGCACGGCTATTAGAGAGGTATGGACACAGATAGATAGACAGGGTGTGTTCATTTAATAATGTTTTTATAGTGTATTTAATGCTGTTTTGCATGACCAATGCTTTTTAAAACAAAGCAGATGCATTATAAGAGGGAGGATGCAAACCACCACTTATAAAAATCTGTGAGTGGAAATATTAGACACGCTTAGTATAGGGGTAACAGGAATGGAAGTCTTGGCTGCAGAACAAGTTAGACCACACGCATAATTCCCCATTTATTCAAACATTTTGTATGCTTTCAAAATCAGTGTATAGTTGGGGTCTTTAAGCCTTATCCTTATTTAGGAAAAAATGCAAACATGATTTTGATATAATGTTGCACAAGTCTCTAGACTCAAAAAACTATTAAAACACCATGACTCACTTAAGTGGCTAATTAAATCTGTTAATATGACTCTATAACTTATTCACTTAAACAATTTATTTCAATTGAAACAATAATTTTGTTGTTCAGCAGCTTGTAGTAAATTGTAGTATTGTATATAGTATTTTGTATAGTATTGTATATAGAACAGGAGCAACTGTATAGTATAACAATGAGTCTCACTTCAAATAACTCAAATCACAATTTTGCTTTTAAGCACCAGAGTGCCATCTGCTTCTGCAACTATATCTGCCCCCTTGTCTGGTCAACCCAGTAAAACCCCTGAGGCCTCCACTGATACAGCGGACTGGGACAAACCCTCATTCTCACAGTGCAAGTCACAGCAACTGTGCCAGACCTGATTATATTACCATGCATTCCTGCTGAGTACTTTTTAATAATACAACTACCCACATAAGATAAGATACACACACAAATACAAAAGCACAAACAGCCATCTGCCAGCATTTCTTCATTTAGATTTAACAAGCTTTTCTGACTTTACCAAAGAATTTTACGTTGACAAACCATTAACAAACATCATATGAAAATATTGTTTTACATACACTCAGGCACTGACAGGACATAAAGAAGCTTTGTACAGTGAATTGTTTTGAATTGTTTGTCAAGTGGGCAGTGTTTATAATTACCATAGCCAGAATGGGGGAGCAGACTAGCTAGAAGCAGACTATAATGTGCTTAGTAGTATTTAGTGTCCAGGTAACACAAAGTATATGCAGAACAAGTGCAAAACATGTACAACCACTTCCTTTTTACATGTTGGGCACATTTGATTAAAAATCTGTTTATTTTAATCATTCTTTCAATATTGTTTTGTTTTTATTGTTTGTGACGATGACTCATGACTGCTGTATAATATTAGGTTGTCTTTGAACATTACTTGTCTTTGAAAATTACATTACTTACATACCTTTAGAGGAAAATAATGTTTCGAAACATTACCCCACCCCGTTATTGAAGCTGTTTTGACTGTTTTGCTTTGAGCAGGACACCTGCAGTGATACAGAAATTCTACGCCATAAAGAAACAAGTGTTTCCGCCTCTTGGGCGCGAATTAACATGTGAACTTCGTGCTAAGACTTTGCTTCTGTGGTATGTGAACATTTTTTTTCATACAAATTGTTGCCTTTGAAAATCATACGTTGTCATAAATATTGATTGATAGTTGATGACGGCCAATCGACATGTTTTGACTTTCTTTCGATTTGACACAAGAACACTTTTGGGAGGGTCTATAAAGAACAAGCCAATCAAATTCTATTACATAGTATGTGGGCGGAGGATAGGCTGTCTATTAATATGGGGGAAGCACGTTCAACCCAGTAGAAGAAAGAAAAAGGTCCACCAGTTTCTCAAGTCTTTGTACCTTCCAGTAAAGAAGTAGAAAAATGAGGGAAATCGTGCATCTTCAAGCTGGACAATGTGGTAATCAGATTGGAGCTAAGGTCTGCGTTTTGCATTTGCAATATAATTCAAATGTAGTCTTATTTTTATACTAAAATATTGCGTTGGTTGTTTCTAGAATGTTTGTGAAATGAGTTATATATACGTTCGTGCTTTTTGTGCAGTAAATTATAAATGACTGCAAATATTTAAATCTTAAAATACGAGCGGTTTAACCGCTAGGAGTCTGGTTTTGTTTGAATGAGAATTGGGCCAAACATGTGCTTTCTCGTTTGAATCCTTTAAATTACAAAATAATTGGAAAAACTTGGAAGCAAACGACGTATAGTATTTACCGACCAAAAATTTTGGTCTTAACGGTTGTTTCTTGTGGATATCTGCCGGGTATTTCCCTTTGTGAGACGCATTGCGACAAAAGGAAGTGATTAAGCGAAATCTAAATACTGCCATAACCACATGCTTGCGAAATGTCCGATTTTTGGTAAAAGCTAATAATACGCAGCCAAAGCAAGTTTAGATTCAATTATTATAAATGTTTTGTTAAATAAAAAAAAACAATTATGCGTAAGTGCGCAGCAATTGGTAGCGGAAGTGACGGATTGCCATGTGACGCAGGCAGAATTTTCAAAGCGCGCGGCGGATGGATGTCTGCCAACCGCCCTGCATGGCGCGCGCGCGAAAAGAAAATGGTTAACGCTTGTGCTGTTATAAGATGTAACCGGAAGAATCGGTCGTACCAATGATTTTTTTTTTTTAAATAAAATGTATAAGGGCTATACAGGGACCAAACAAGCAGACTGACAAATGCGTGTTAGCTTTCATGTATCACGAAATATAAGAAAAGACCAGAGCCCATGTTTTGACATAAATCGATACCAAATATTACTGGAGTACTGGATACTTGATTGTCTATAGTTTAACCTTGAAGTCACGTCCACACAGGATTATTAAGCAATGCTTTTAAATAATGTTTTCCAGTTATTTGTGATGTCTGAATAATGTTGTTACAGTTTGTTCTCGCAAAGAATCAACATAATAAAATACTTTAAACTAGATGTTACAATGACTAATAGGAGAATTTTCGGAAACTTCCGTGTTTTTTTTTTTTTTTCCCCCACAGGCTTCAAAATGACCTGATGTTTAAACTTGCTAAATGCTCATGTATTTATTCTTTAGTTCTGGGAGGTGATCAGTGACGAACATGGAATTGATCCCACTGGCTCTTACCATGGTGACAGTGACCTCCAGCTTGACAGGATCAATGTCTATTACAATGAGGCGTCAGGTAGAGACAAATAGCTACTTAATGTGCATGTTTTTTTTATTAGGGGAAACTAGTTTCTATATCTAACCCTGTTTTGTGATCTTGTTTTAGGTGGCAAATACGTGCCCCGTGCCGTGTTAGTGGATTTAGAACCTGGTACCATGGACTCTGTAAGGTCTGGACCATTTGGTCAGGTCTTCAGACCAGATAACTTTGTTTTTGGTAAGTATTTTCTATTTAAATGACTTTCCATGTTTTTACAAGTGTTAGAGAAGGAAGCTTAATGTGTTGACTATTGCAACAGGTCAGAGTGGTGCTGGAAACAACTGGGCGAAAGGCCATTACACAGAAGGAGCTGAGCTGGTGGACTCTGTCTTAGATGTGGTTCGCAAAGAGGCAGAGAGCTGTGACTGCCTTCAGGGCTTCCAGCTTACCCACTCACTTGGTGGAGGTACTGGGTCCGGCATGGGTACCCTGCTCATCAGCAAGATCCGTGAAGAATACCCAGACCGCATCATGAACACCTTCAGCGTGGTGCCTTCCCCTAAGGTGTCTGATACTGTAGTGGAGCCTTACAATGCCACACTGTCTGTGCACCAGCTGGTTGAAAATACAGATGAGACCTACTGTATTGATAACGAAGCTTTGTATGACATATGCTTCCGCACCCTCAAACTTACCACGCCCTCATACGGTGACCTGAATCATCTTGTCTCTGCCACTATGAGCGGCGTCACCACTTGTCTTAGGTTCCCTGGCCAGCTCAATGCTGATCTCCGCAAGCTGGCTGTAAACATGGTGCCCTTCCCCCGTCTTCATTTCTTCATGCCTGGTTTTGCTCCTCTCACCAGCAGGGGTAGCCAACAGTACCGCTCCCTGACCGTACCAGAGCTCACACAGCAGATGTTCGATGCCAAGAACATGATGGCTGCCTGTGACCCCCGTCATGGCCGCTACCTCACGGTTGCTGCCATCTTCCGTGGCCGCATGTCTATGAAGGAGGTGGACGAGCAAATGCTTAATGTTCAAAACAAGAACAGCAGCTACTTCGTTGAATGGATCCCCAACAACGTGAAGACCGCTGTCTGTGATATCCCGCCCCGGGGGCTCAAGATGGCAGCCACCTTCATCGGCAACAGCACAGCCATTCAGGAGCTCTTCAAGCGCATATCTGAGCAGTTTACGGCCATGTTCAGACGCAAGGCTTTCCTCCATTGGTACACAGGAGAAGGTATGGATGAGATGGAGTTCACCGAGGCTGAGAGCAACATGAATGACCTGGTGTCTGAGTACCAGCAGTACCAGGATGCCACCGCAGAGGAGGAGGGCGAGTTTGAGGAAGAGGGAGAGGAAGAGCTTGCTTAAATCTCAATATGCACATTGGTTTCCAGGCTGTATCGTTTTGTTGGTGTACAAGAAAAATATTTCCAAACCTCCAAGTTTGTTTATCTTAAGTCGTTTCATTGTTTTTGCCTCTTGTCTGTACAGATGTCAATAAAAGGCTTTTTCTTTTGTTAAATGTAAATGTTTTAATTTTTTTTTTCTGGCTTGATGTACTAGTGCAGTGTTCCTCAACCTGGGGCCTATGGGATCTTATGATGACTTGAAATTAATAAAGAGCCATTAAAAAGCTAAAGAAAACTACAAATAAAGATACTAGTGTTTCATTGTGTTTATAGTGAATGCACATCTTTCATTTATGCAAAGCTTGAGTATTTTATTGGATAGAATTTGTGGGGAGGCCTTGGTGAGGGTGTTGTCTTTAGACAACAGTCAAGTTAATACATGATCACATACCATATAATCAGTAGTCTGCAGTTACTGTTTATGAACAGTCAAAATAAAAAGATGGGAATTTGTGGTGGATGCCTTGCCTTAGCAGCCTTTAGGGAATTTCCATATGTTAGGATGCTTTTTCAGTCTGGCTCATCAAATATTAGTAAGTTAATTAATTTTGCTTTTTTATAAGTAGGACTCATTTTGGATCACTTTCACTTTAGGTATTAGTCTAGGCTGGGTGTATTTAGAGGTTTTAGAAAACACAAAAGTAGCTACGTTGTAATTATTTACATGGAAAGTTTATTTACTGTACTGCAGGATTTTGTAACAATTTGTTTACAGTTTTGAAAACAATTACACTGGCATATGTTACCTTAAGTTTACTATCACAACCATTTTCGATAATGGCGCTGCTGATATTCAGAGGGTCCTTAGTACATTTTCCCAGCAGATGGCGGTGTGGGCTAGGTTTTCCTTCTTGCCCATACAAAGTAGGTTAGGATCCCAACACACAGCAAGAGTAGAGACCAGCAACACACCGTCTTCACTTGATCTTCAAGATTCTGCTTCTCTCCAAAACGACTGACAAAACCTGACTGAAAGCAACACACAAAGTGACACCCAAAGTTTGTAAAGCTGTCTCTTAAAGGTTTACCAAAATAACACCACAAGTATTTCCAATAGAGGATTTTTAGATATTTATTAAGAATATCTTTGTGGCAATAAAATAGCTTATAGGACCACTTTTTGCAACAAGTTTTAGACTTGATAGCGACAGCTACGTCTGTCAAAACACAAATAACCTCAGTGATCACCTTTAACCTTTATATGATGCACTAGATGGGGGTTGAAACATTTACAAGTAGGTACCACATAGTATACAAAACACTCCCTGCCCATTTTGGCCCAATGACAGCAATTTTCTAGTTGTTCTAATTATTTGTTCCAAGTATTCACCTAAATTGAGAACTTCTCCAAAGTTAACAACAATCAGATAAAACAGACCATTTCTTGTTCTAGTTTTTTAAGGTCCAGTTAATGTACAAATGTGTCCTAGTAAAAAAACAATTGTTAATTGTACCTACTTCAGCTAAGATCTGTGAGCATCCAGAGTAATGATTTGTAATGGAACCAAAAGAGTTTGGCTTACCAGTAGTTTATAAAGAGACACTCACCCACCCTCCTTTATCCCTAATTTCGGGACAGATGACCCTCTCAGCATAGCTGCCCACACACTCCTGAATCTGAGGCAGTACAGTAGACATGCCTCTTTCCTGGCAGTGTAGCGCCAGTTGGCCAGCCAGAACAAACACGGACAGCACAGCACTCCAGGCGAGATCTCTGCGTCTTGTAGGTGCAAAGTGCTCATCCAGGATGGAAACAAGTGTTAAGCAGGCTGTTTGTTCTGTCACATCTTGGAAAACACGCGGCCAGCGGCGGAAGAAGATAGGGAAGCGAACAAGCAGTTCATCTCCTGCATGTCGCAGGGCAGCCGTGACTTGGGTTGGTGCTGGTCCAGGTGGGACGCCTGGTTGGGCCGTTACATAGTTGATATAGTCATAGGCCATTAAATAGGCTTCACGCACCAGTGGATCAGGACTGTTTAGGCCTCGGCCAATCACAGCGCGATCTGACAGTTCCATAACTTCACAGTACAACAGTCTGCCGTTGACAGGCAGTTAAACTTGTATGTTAATGGTCCAATTGAGTCTCTGATAGCTCCTTCTCATTTTAGATGTTTAGTTTACCTTCTAGGCCATTGGTCGTTTACATACACTGCCTGTCAATGATATCCCTCAACCAGAACTGTTGGTTTACGTTCCTCTAAATGAAAAGCAAATTCATAGATCAGATGCTTTAATATTGCATTTACAGTACATACAAAGTGTCCATAGGCCTGTATGATCAGCACTCAAAAAAATGCAAAAGTTAACCAATGTTATTTTAAATGCTTACGCTGTTGTGTTGCACTCACAAACGGCAAAAACTAAACAATCATTTCACCTCACACCCTCATACATACAACAAAAGCGATCGGTGACTTACCTTTCTTGTGATTAGACGCAAATCATGTTGTAAGGAAACAATCTGGATTAGCTAACAGCTGACAGAAAAACAATGTACAACTGGAGTAAGCCGAAGTGTTTCAGGTCACTCACAATGTGTGTGTTGCATGTGCATGCTGTCATTTGGCTCTCACTATATTTAGCAACCTTGTCTGTAACAGATACAGAGGCTGAACCCTTTGCATGCACAGTCATCTGGGATGTGGCCCTCTGTACTCTCTCCGGCATGGGTGCAGCTATAAATACTCAACATGCAACAGCTTAAAGACAAGAGGTACAGAAGGTAACATTTTTTTATGGCTTTAATCTAAAAGTTAAAAATTTTAAACATTTATTCCATGTAATGAAGTGTTTTTGCAGAAAAAAATAAAATCTAAATTCTATAAATGCAGTTACCCCAAAAAGTGGAGAATTGATTTGGCATAAGCTACATTCTAAGATCACACCATACCACGTTCTAAGTGTCCTGGTGAACTTCAGAATTTTGTTGCAGCACAGATGGTGTAAAGTTACTGCCTTCTAACAGGAGTAGATTGTATTACAGTGGTGTGAAAAAGTGTTGGCCCCCTTCCTGATTTCCTATTTTTTTGCATGTTTGTCACACTTTAATCTTTTAGATCAAACAAATGTAAATTAGCAAAAGATAACACAGGTGAACACAACATGCAGTTTTTAAATGAAGGTTTTTATTATTGAGGGAAAACAAAATTGAAAGTGAAAGTGTTTGCCCCCTAAACCTAATAACTGGTTGGGCCACCCTTAGCAGCAACAACTGCAGCTAAGCGTTTGCAATAACTTGCAATGAGTCTGTTACAGCGCTGTGGAGGAATTTTGGCCTACTCATCTATGCAAAATTGTTGTAATTCAGCCACATTGGAGGGTTTGAGCATGAACCGCCTTTTTAAGGTCATGCCACAGCATCTCAATAGGATTCAGGTCAGGACTCTGACTAGGCTACTCCAAAGTCTTCATTTTGTCTTTCTTTAACCATTCAGAGGTGAACTTGCTGGTGTGTTTTGGATCATTGCCCTGCTGCAGATCCCACGTTTGCTTCAGCTTGAGGTCACGAACAGATGGCCGGACATTCTCCTTCAGGATTTTTTGGTAAACAGCAGAATTCATGGTTCCATTTATCACAGCAAATCTTCCAGGTCCTAAAGCAACAAAACAGCCCCAGACCATCACACTACCACCACCATATTTTACTGTTGGTATGATGTTCTTTTTCTGAAATGCGGTGTTACTTTTATGCCAGACGTAATGGGACACACACCTTCCAAAAAGTTCAACTTTTGTCTCATCAGTCAGAGCCTTTATGTTCTTTTTGCTCAGCAGGGGTTTTCGTCTTGGAACTCTACCATGCAGACCATTTTTGCCCAGTCTCTTTCATATGGAGTCATGAACACTGACCTTAACTGAGTCAAGTGAGGCCTGCATTTCTTTGGATGTTGTTGTGGGGTCTTTTGTGACCTCTTGGAGGAGTCGTCGCTGTGCTATCGGGGTAATTTTGGTCGGCCGGCCACTCCTGGGAAGGTTCTCCACTGTTCCATGTTTTTGCCATTTGTAAATAATGGCTCTCACTGTGGTTCGTGGGAGTCTTAAAGCTTTAGAAATGGTTTATAACCTTTTCCAGACTGATAGATCTCAATTACTTTCTTTCTCATTTGTTTCTGAATTTCTTTGGATCTCGGCATGCTGTGTAGTTTTTGAGGATCTTTTGGTCTACTTCACTTTGTCAGGCAGGTCCTATTTAAGAGATTTCTTGATTGCGAACAGGTGTGGCAGTAATCAGGCCTGGATGTGGCTAGCGAAATTGAACTCAGGTGTGATAAACCATAGTTTTAACTGGGGGGAAAACACTTTTTCGCACAGGGCCATGTAGTTTTGGATTTTGTTTTCCCTCAGTAATAAAAACCTTCATTTAAAAACTGCATGTTGTGTTCACTTGTGTTATCTTTTACTAATATTTACATTTCATTGATGATCTGAAACATTAAAGTGTGACAAACATGCAAAAAAATAAGAAATCAGGAAGGAGGCCAACACTTTTTCACACCACTGTATATAAGGTTCTAACAGAGAATCCTTGAGATTCCATTCTGTTAAATAAACTCCAGGTCTAATTTAATGAACTCCATTTTCTTTAGCTAGTTCCTGAATGCCCACTATGGGGCATACTTGTACATATATATAGACTGCAAACTTAATCCACTTTAAAACCACGGACTTAATCTAACAATGATTTGTCCAATTGTTGTAGATGTATGCTCTGCAAAAATAGAATATTACAAAATCAAATGACATAAATGAAAACTGATGATTAATGATTTTTTAATATGTTGATTATGCATGTCAAAAAAGTTTTCCTGTAGCTCTGTTGGGAGAGCGTTCCGTTAACAGTACAAAGGTTGTGGGTTTGATTCCCAGGGAACACACATACTGATAAAATGCACTGTAAAGTTGAATTCACTTGGATAAAAGTGTCTACCAAATGTATAAATGTAAACAACCAACTGGGCCTTTCACATATGAGGCAGTGTTTTACATTTATGTATGCAGTAGATTTTGATATGGCTGTATTTTAACATGGCTGTAATATTGTTTGTATGTGCACTAGCCAATCAGATGTCAGAAGTCAGTACAACAAACAATGAGATACTGGCTTGACCTTCCATCCTGTGCTTAACTCACAACTTAACATTAAGACATAAATGTATAATTACCCTCCATATTTTAATAATTGACCTTGATTTGCAAAGGGGTTGACATTGATTTTTTTATTATATGAAAGTGTGGATGTGTAAGAAACCATATTTTAATAGGAGTAACTGAAAGCTGTCGTCAAATTCTTCACTGATCCACTTTAAAACCCTGTGAATAATCTGCTATTAATTTCTCATTTTGGAGCATCTGTGGTTTATAGGTAATTTTAAAAGGTTTTTAATTTCCTGTCGAGCGCGGCATGCTCAGATGTGTCCATTTGTGTGTGAGAGGGAAAGAGGGATTTGTGTTTTTGTTTTTACAGCATGCTCTACTCAGCTCCGGGGTCGTGTGTCATGTAGGATTTTAATATGGAGCTCATTTCCTGGACCAGCAAAGATAGAGATCAAAGCCGTCACTGGTAAGTGTGGGGACACACACATACACAGTCTGTGGGTCCACTGCACTGTTAAACTTTTGCTCCCACAACACTTGTGTCATCAGCTTTCATTTAATTCATAGTTTCACCTCATGTAAGAACTCTCTACTTTGCTTCAGGACAATTCTGTTAAGGACTCAACCCTACTGGCACATCCATCCTTCATTAGATTTAATTCCTTTCACTTAAATACAGTATAGATTAGAATAAATGGAAGCAATTGTATTTTAACTAATATGTGGGAATGTGAGTTTTTCTATGAATACTTTTAAATGCATATAAACATTCTCATATTCACCAGAATGTGTTCGTATTCCACTTATATTATGTCAACGTATTAACCTAATTGCCATAAACTGAAATCTGAATTTCTTGACATGTAAACTAATTATTCTGAATTTAATCTGTAATGGAATATTCATTTATATCTGTGCATGTCTAAGGCTAACAGGCTACAGACCATTTAAATTAAGCAACAGAAAGAATAAAGGAATAAAGAGGCTATAAAAGAAATAAACGTAGCATGAAAAGGAAACAAACTTAAATCAATACATAGGTAGATAAAAACATGACAAGTGATTACATTTGCATGCCACATATCAATACTCTGCTGAAGGATCAATTCCCAAAATTGCATTAAACGATGCAGATAGTCAACCTATCGAAGAGAGGAATATTGGAGAGGTTTTTGCTAATCTTTTAATGATACAAAAATCATAGCCCTTTAAATTAATAATTTATAAGAATCTCATGTTGCAATTACTACATTAACATTACTACATGTGACTTTTATGATGTGTTATTGAGTGATTCTCTCCACCATTTAGAAAACAGCAGGAAAAGAGTATGCATGCCATTAATTTAAAATATGCTAATTACCACTTTTAATGGAATATTTCAATAGCTGTGGAGCATTTAAACATTTTGTTAGAATAAAGGCCTAAGAATTTATAAACTGATAACAATTATCATTTTAAGTAAATTAGCATCTTTAGTAGAGAATAACAGGTAAAGAACACCATGTTACACCAAGCCCATTAAAAATATGCTGATTACTCTGTATACTGGAATATTCCAACACCTGTGGAGCATGTAAAAAGATCTTAAATAATGTGTATGCAAACATAGTGTATGAAATGCTGGTGTATGAAATGCTCACATTGAAAATGAAATATTTTCAACACCTCATTAATTAAGCAAATATAATAATAAGTAATATATGACAAATAAAAAAACAATGATGCTGTGTTCATAAGGCTGATTCTGTAGCTCAACTGGTAGAACATTGTGTTTGCAATACCGTGATCATGGGTGTGATTCCTTGGGAATGTACATATACTGAAAATGAAAGCTTGATTCCACTGTAAGTCATTTCCGACAAAACATTTGTCAATGCATAAATGTAAATGATATTTAATGTAAATTTAAATGATGCTGAGGCTTTGTACATTAAACAATTTTTATCTGTGGTTTAATTCTCTCTCTCTCTCTCTCTTTCTCTCTCAGTAAACACAACACCCTTGACTCTTCTGTTTCATATTGGCTGTAAAAGTGAATGCTGAAATAATATGTCCTCTAGATAACTTTGACAAGCTGTTTTGTTTAGTTTCCAGCACATCTGTAATGCTTTTATTGTATGTAATCTTTACCATTTGCTGTGGTTTCTAAAAGGGTTAGCAGACATCAATAATCTTTTTTGTGACACAGAGGAACGGAAAGAAAAGGAAGGTATGAAAGAAGGATAAAGTACACTTCAGCAGCTGAGTGTGTTGATAGACAGAAGAGTATGTCACAGCAAATTACAGGATGTTTTTATTGTATTGCGCCAAGGGCGCCTTCCAGTCCCTCCCCTATACACCTTTCACTTACTCGAAACCCCTACCTCTCACAGTTCATCCCTTACTCTCTTAAATCGCTCCTTTTGCAAAGTGGAGCGTGGCATTGAAAAGAAGAAAAGAGGGGAAATTTTACCTGTGTTATTACTTTAAAAAAGGGGTGTGAAAGAGCAAGAAAAAGAATAAGTGTAATTTAGATGTTGGGGACTTGCTGCTAGACTAATGGCCACGATGGGTCGCCAGTGCTGAGCTCAAACAATAGCTAAAGTCTTACTACTGACACATTAAAAACAGGATGAAGAGAAGAGACTCAGTGTATGAAAGATAAATGACATGGATTTTGTAGAGACAGGGACAGGTTAGAATGTGCTGTTTCAGCTGAAATATTGTTCCAATTGAAACACATGTATCGTAGTGTGACAAAAACAGAACACGAAACTTGAGGGCTGTGGCTGTGTGTGAAAAATGGCTTTACAGATAGTATAATAGGACATTAAGGCATATTCTGTCTACTAAAGAAGATTTAGTTGGATTTTGAAGGCAGCATAGATTGTATGCCTCAATATCTGTGATATCCAACACAATCTCATGACAATTCATAACTACTTTATGTTTTAGAAAATTGGTGGCTAATTTGTATAAACGATAGTAGATTTAGTAGATGTATAATGTGCTTTTGCACCAGTGATAGTTAGGTTTAGGAATGAGTTGGACCATGCTTGCTTTTATCTAATTATTGTACATTTGTGTACTATTCATATAGTAAAAATGTATACAAAATCCCCACTTTGTAAAGAGCATGTGATTTTGAACAAATCTGTAAATGTTTGCTGGAGTATCACTGAAAACATCTTATTTAAATTTGTTTTAGATGGGACCTTATGTTGCATAGAAAACTGGTCTGAAAACAGTTTCCTTCATGGAAAAAATAGGTTAAGATGATGTGTATAATTTTTGTTCCACTACAATCAAACAAAATTGAAAAAATAATGACTCTTTGAACAGGTTTCTGGTATTAGTCAACTGAATAGATAGTTCCACTTCAAACGGATTGGGCCAATATTTCTGCATTAGGCTGGTCAGGATTCTTAAACTAACAGGGCAATGTTTTGAAAGCACCATAAAGTCACAATGTTTATACTTTTTTGTGCAACAAATTGCTCATGTACATTCTATTTGCATAAACTGGGTAACAAGAAAGTATTTTAACATTAAAAATTACACCATTAAAATATCACACTCTCTCACTCTGTTTGTCCAAAAACTCTCATCTAAACAATTTTGTCCAAATACACTGTGAATTTGCAAACAAGCTTCTAAAACTTTTGTAAAACTTTATACACTCATAACTCTGTTGTTGACAGTAGGTTGAAGGTGACCACAGGAGAGCTAACAAGGTTAGGTGTGTGAAATTACGCAGTGTCTCTCTCCTCTCCGCTCCACCGTCATAACACATCGACAGTGGCGGTTATTCCGATGCTCTTAGGCCTCCATTACACTCCCAGTGTGAAGCCAGGCCTCTGAATAGCAAAAATTACACTGAATCTTGTAGTCATTTAAAACATCGATCTCACCTTATGCTCTGATCCCCTTCAAGTACGAAAACCATCACTCATTTTTTGGTTGGCATCTATCTTTATGCCTTTCATACACCCCAGGCCAAACAATGGACAAGCTTTTCACTTTGATAATTCTAAAGCACATTAAATGCTCCATAGTTTTGTGCAAACTGGTGGCATCCTGCTTGTGGGATAGCACACTTATAGCATCCCTCCACCGCATGCACACAAAGACCCCGCCACAGTAGATTGCTGGTATTGATGTTGTATCTTTGTGTCTTTGGACCCAGCAGGACCAGCAGTTTGAGTAGTTAAGGGGAAATTGAGGACTCTTAGGTGTAAAAAGTTTTTTTGATCCCCAAACCCTTTATTTTATTATAGCACCAGGTTTTGCAGAACTTGGAGACAATGAACAATGGCTGGCTTATACAAGCTGCTTGCTGTGGACATGATTATATATAAATTGCTATGGAATGTAAAGCACAATAGTAAGGCCTGTTTAAAGAATGCTAACATAACATATTTGGTGAGTAGTTATAAATAAAACTCACTTCAGACTAATCATGTGTCCTAGCCCGGGGCACAACTTTTCCACTGACTAGCAATCCGCCTGCCCGCACCAATGTGATGCAATCACAGCCAATCAGAACATATTTGATGTTTAATATACAGTTTTGTGGAAAAAAACATTGGACCAATAAGATTTCACACTGGGCAGTGTTGCCCAGCACAAGACTTGCCCAAAAAAATAAATTGTGCCGTTTTACAGTTATTGCTGTTTAGAACAAAAACTCAGATTTACATGGAAGAGATAACTAACTAAAGCATCTTGTATGTGATTGGTGTTCTCATCGGCAAAATGCAAGAATGTTCTATGTGTCAAGACGTTGCAGATTAAGTTTTTAATAGATTAACAGATTAAGTTATATTAACTGTTTGCTAGGGCACTGCTATGCAGTTACAAGCGTTGCTCTCTGTGGTATCTTGGTACATGTGTGGATTTTTATGCCAATTTTAATGTCCACCAGGCAAACATTGTAAGACCAATTACTTTGAAAAGTATTGCACACTTCTCCTTTTAATTAGTATTCTCTTCTGTAGCACAAACATGCAGGAACATTGAAAACTTAGTGTTAGAGGTTTTTCAAACAGGAGCTAAGCACCACTAATGAATAAGTGTTTTTGTAACTAATGATAAAGCCCATTAGTGTTAATGAGTGTTGTTGTATGAGAAGAGGTTTTCTAATGGAACAACAGCACTTCAAACTGTAAACTCCCACAAACACACATCAACATGTTTTATATTACATTATTTTCAATTGACAGCATTATACATGAAGTGCCTCCTCTCAATTAGCCCACACATCACATGATCAACTCCTGAACTCCACTTGTGTAGTAAAAACACACTTCTGAGTGCTGCCAATCTCTCTCTGCTCTTATAAACTGCTGTCATTATAATTTTAATTAATGGATAATGTCTCGTTTTCCCCTTTAAAAAGATTCTGTGTATATTGTACAATCTCTTTTCAGGTGTAGAAACTAGGATCTAGAAATTTTAAAGAACATATGAATATAGACGGTTGAACTGAAGATCATACCAAATGTTGTACCTGTAGCACATGAGAAAAACTTGCGCTAGCTGTCTGTTGTGTGATAAAGTGATAAGAATAAAGAGACAAACAGGAAACTCATGCTGGTGTTTGATGGTGATAAGAGCAAACACACTACTTACTGTTTAACACATCAGGCTTGTATTTTATGCACTTGAATTTTAGCTCTGCTTTATCTCTGATATTGCCGCAAAAATATTAGGGAAAAATAAGGCACTTACGGCCCTAAGCTTTTTGTTTTATATGATGCCAGTGATGCCATTTATTACAATATTAAGCACCACAGTAAGCAATGCCTCTGCTATATGAAACCATTGTAATGATTTGCAGTAAATTGGTGCATTGAAATATATAGGTGTCTGTATATAATGGCGTTTTACAACATAAACATGGCTCATCTAATCAAATTTAAGAGCGGAATATTTCTCTTTTTTTGTAAAACATTACCAGTAGAAGTGTTGGACCTAGTCTTTCTTTATTATCACTATTTTACAAATAATAGAATACAGTAAACAGTAATAAATTAAAACAACTGTATAACAGTGGAGGTACTATTTAACTAAACATATCAAACTTTGCTCATATTTTTATCCTTTAAGGTAAATATTATCTATATTACATGTCTGCAGGATGTGATGTGATGTTAAAGCTGCATTATGTAACTTGTGGTTAAAATTGTGAGCAAGTACGAATACTACACTGTTTAAAACTGTCTCCTTACGGTACCCTCATTTACAACAGTAGATTTATAATAATGATTTATAATTTGAGCTGTTGTGTTTGATATTGCAGGAAATGTCTGTTTGACGTCATCCATAAGTGCATATCAGGTTTGTAAACAGAATTAAGACTCAGATTAATTATATGTATGGGGGTTTTGAACGGTGAAGCATTTGTGGCTTGTCCGAACAGCAGCTGCTTAGAATTTAAACTTGTCATCGGCATAAATCAAATGTGTCCAAAGTTTGACTACTAGCGCACATTTCTGTTCTTATATATTTTTGCATTCTGTTTCATTTTTGTTTCACTATTTGTTTCATGCAGTTGTGGCTGTATAGTTAGTTAGTTCAAGCCAGATGAAAGGGTCTTGTTTACATTTGGGTTGGGCCTTACAACTTACTCTGCCCATAGACAGATATCTAACAGAGATGAAAAGAAGCAACAGAAAACTGAGAACCGCAAAAACAACGAAATGTAAAACAACCATGAGAACCGCGGGCTCACTCTGAATCCAAATCAAAGCAGATGGGCTCATTTACAGCCAATTAGCTGCAGTGCTTTAAGTACGGCCTACACAATTAAAGCCATTACAAAAACCCTCCCCACCACGAAAGCCCAGATGGGAGCCTGGAAAAGAGGCGCTCAGAGTAGAGCAACAATGAGACACATCCTGAAGGCTGGAGCACAAAACATAGCATGCTAAGAGAACAAAACACGCAATGTGATCTTAGGGCGTTGTTAACATGACTCCAAAGTGTTTCACGGGTTGGACTACAGTCAATTTTATTGGCTTGTTCTGGTTCTCGTAGGTCAAGCTGTTTCCAAGTAATAGTGACTGATTGTTGCATGACATGTTGTGGGTTTATGATAGCTTTCATATTTCTCCTGATTCAGTTTGATCTCTAAACATCAGTGCTCACACTAGTAAAGAATATAAAAGTATGTGTTTTGAGAGTGGGTGTATGTTACTCATGTGGATTATATTGTTTGTTAAATCATAAATTAACCATATAAATGTTCCAGATATTGGACATATTTCTATTACTACGTTCTCAAAATGTTCGCTAATGTTCTCTATTTCTATCAAAGTTATCAAAAAATGCCTTTGCAGTAACGTAGGTTAACTTAACATTATCATACGTATTATAAACATTATCCTGAAGTTGTTAGTAAAATGTTTTTAAAGTGTTACAGAATTAAAAAAATGTTTGAGTAACATTCTTATAATCAAGCAAAATAAATACAACAATCAAGCAAAATTAATAAAACCACAATTGAATGTTTTAAATGTTGGAACTTTCAAAATAACATTGTTAACGTTTTTGTTACTTGATGGCAGTGTAAGGGAAACGTTCTTATAAACTAAAATTGTTAGCTGGGTAGTAACCCACAGGTACCACCCTGACTACCCCAGCAGTGTCATAGCAAGTTTGGCCTGTGCAACAGCCGCTTATTTTTATTTATTTTTTTGGTAATTTAAAAATTTGTCACATGCTCTCTTAATCAGGCCATCATTATAAACAGTGTTTCTGTCTTAGAGACCACACTCGTTTCCTTTGTTTGTTGTATCATTGCCTTGCCAACTACTCATCTATTGTGCTAAGACATGCTATTTAGATGGTGAAACTGATAGTGTGCCTCTTACTCTCTAACAGTTTGTGCTCCAAGACTTCTTACGGTGCAGTAAGATGTTGCAGTAGACACAGCCTTGTTAAGCATTTTTGTACATCTCTAAGCTCAGTGCAATAATCCCCATGTTTCTCTCCTATAATCAGTCTCTTTATCACTGTTACAGCCTCTGTTTGACTTCTTTTGTGATGGTCCACTTCATTTAAACTTTAAACAAACCTCCAACTTGTCCTCATGTAAACAATTTCTCTCTCTCACACACACACACACACACACACACACCTCCTACTTTGTCTTTTATCTTTCAAAGATGTTACATTGAATAAGTTGTGTGTTATTAGTCTGTAATGCTAACATGATGGGTAGTTTACTGAACCTTGAGCTCAGCTGGATGAACACATGATTAATTATTATTAATAATTATTCTATTGTATATTAATGTGTAGTAATCCTTAAAGCTGCAATCCATAACTTTTTGCTCTCTATCGTCATTTCTGTTTGAAACATAAAAAATGCTATTTTTTTGCAAAGTTTTTTCCTAATGTGGATGACAAGTTTAAATTTAAAGCAACTGCTGTGAGGAAAGCTAAACACTTTTTTCGGTTTACAGATGTGTTGTTCAAATTTCTAAGGAAATTTTTATTATAAACTGACCATTATGAATGAGAAAGCTAATAAGACAGTTTTGAACACTGATGTTTTATGTACTACAATTATGTACAATAATTGATTTTTATTCATTTTTACCACAAAATGTATAGATTGCAGCTTTAAATACACAAATTGCTTCTAAATTATTATATTAAACTACTTTAAAAACATAAAATCAGCAATATAGTCAGACTTCAATGGTACTGCTTCTTAAGCTCAAATCACATGACATTTTTCAGGCTTCTTGTTTAGCTAATGCTGATGGCTCTGAAAGGTGACACTATCGTTCCTAATGACGCAATATTGGTTTCTGCCACATTTGTCGACAAACCATCCAACTCAACAGGCACCATCTAGCAACTAGGCCACATCCAAAGATGGCCAATTTTTCTAAAGTCATATTTCAGTATGACAGCTGCTTATTTAAAATCCATTTAAAGTTAATTCCTTGCCCATTTTATAAACTTCATAATAGAAAACTACACAAAAAAAAACTGGTAAAACGAATTAAAATGCCATAAAGAAATTATGACAATAAATTATCAGTGAACTGTAATCATAATCAATTAATTTACTGAATTCTGTGCTTCAAAGAAAAACAATTGTTATTATAATTATGATGTAGTTTGCCTGTAACAAAACTGCTGAATAGTTGTTGGCTTGTTGGCTTTTGTAAACAAGAACATGACTCCTATATCAGCTGGAGAGTAAAGGGAGCATTGATTCCAGTCAGTTCTGAGGACTGCAATTGTGTCAATGCAGACAATGATGACAATTACAATAGCAGACGACAGTGAAGATGACCTAGTGATAATAATCATTAATATATAATTTCAGCATTCAGTTTCTCATAAGCATCTGTTTACAGAAGAGCCACTGTCATACGTTTCTCTGGACTGCTATCACACTGGTAGGAATTTACCCAGCAGATCAGAGAAGGTCCAAATGCATGGTGGAACCACAACTGTCCTCCATGTTTTTTTTAAATGCATATGAAACAAGTGGAGGACGTATGACAAATGTAAACTATATTGCCAAATATTTCACACAGCAATAGGTGTGCTAAAGTCATGTGGCAAGGGCATAGCTAACTGTGAGCTAACTGTGACTTTGGTGGCTTAGCTCAGAGGCACGTCCAAAGTAGTGGACCTAGTGATCTTCTACTGAAAGAAAGTCATACAGGTTTAAACCACATGAGTGTTTAATTACTGACAGAATTTTCTATTTGGGGTGAACTGTCCCTTTAGTGTGAGGTTTAAAAGCACTTAAAAACTGTCAGCACACACATGTGCAACATTCTATTCTAAAGGGGTGAATGACTTAAAAAAGAGAGAGGGAGAAGGCAAGAGAATAAAAGAGAGAGTGAGAGAGAGTGCGCTATTACCAGTTCCGCCCAGTATCTGCTCAGTCATTGGCTTGTCTGCTGCACAGTGTCTACAGTCTGGCTCCAAATGTCTTATCAGAATTCCTCTGTGACTTATACAATAACCACTCACACAAGCATAGATGCATGAGCGCTGCACTCGATTTTGTCTGTTGGTTCAAACTCAGCTGACACATTTGTTAAATTCCTGTTTTCTCTAAAGAGAGAGAGAGAGTATTTTGCATTGGTTGAATGTGTTCATGAGAACCTCTCTAATGCATCCAGCATGCCAGAGAAGTGTGCGTCAAGTGTTAGGCCAAAAACATACTTTACCCCAGCAGGCATAAAGAGTTGTCCAACTGGCTGTTGAAAGTTACCTTTTAGTGTCTGTTATAACACCAGATGTGTTCATAGCTATAAAGAACAAAATGTTAACTAACAGCATGCATTATTTGCTTGTCTTGCAATTGCAACAGAAGTGTTGTTCTGTGTGTGTAATGTTTTGTTGGTCTTAGTTACAGTAGTAAACAGGTGTTAATACTTAACGTTGATGCAAACATACAGTGATTTGGACACAAAAGTGTGAAAAGAAGCCATCGAGGGAGGGGATTAGAATCAAATTCTGACTAAGCAATTGAACCAAGTGTGAAAGCAGTGTGATAACAAAACACAATAACACAATCAAATACACAAGCATTTGCGTACTTGTGTTGCGTTTGTTTTATGCAACCCTAACAGCTACAAACTAGAATGATAAAGCGCAGAGATACAGCAGTTACTGTTTATCAAAATGCATACACGCACAAAACACTCTTAGATGTACATACAAACACACACCAGAGCAACAAACCACAGTTCGACTGTTTAGAAAGATTAAAGAGCAGGTAAGCCCAGAATGCATTTCGGGTGTGTGGGCACTGGGCAGGTGTGTGAACGGTGGTAACAGAGAGATGTGCTGTGGTTCAGTAAGGTGGGTCTGCCTCGGAAGAGCTGTACTGGCATTTGAACACACACGTTTCTCAAACATGCACACACACACAGAGCTTTCAGCTTTTGCTCTGGCCTTGGCATTTCCAGGTTAGCTATAGCACACGTGAAGCTTTAGCTCGCACTTATCTCAGTTTATGTGTCTGTCCTCTTTCTCACAGCGTCTCAGTTCACAGGCCGCAGGACCCTTCCCTTCTGGCTTTTTACGCCTGCCCTCTCCACTGTCTGTTTCAGATACACCCTGTCAGTTTCAAAACAACAGCGAACGTCTTAGCAGGTGTCATGGCTGAAAGTTTGGAGGCCACAGGAAAAGCTTTCTGTTTTTTCACCTTTTTGTGACAGATATCACTCACTTAAATGCCAAACCAACTGACATTTTACCAAGTCTATTCACATTGACAGCAGAGTACCAGATAAAATAAAACAGTGGATGAAAGACCACTGCTCTATTTTATTTCAAGTCCATGAAGTTATACGACAGCATTGCACCAAAAACAAGCAATACTTTTATAGTCGTTATTTTCTGAAAATGGTCCCTTCTGTCATAGCTCTCTTATCTCATTTGCACTTCTGCATATTCCAAGTTTGAATAGCATTAACATCACAAGACATGCAACAACTAAAGGCATCACTGATGTTGAACCAGGTGTGACCTTTTTTAAAAATTCTGTCTTCATGTGGAATATTTAATAAACCTGCATACAGACTATATTAAATGTACCTTTATGGTAATGTTTCAAAGCAATAAGCCCTCAGAAGAAATAAGTTACAGTGAATTCAGATCAAAAATAATTTTCTTCTGCCAAACAATGTTGGCAGACACAACAACACACAGATGCAGTCACATGGTAATACTGATGTAATGTAAGTCACAGGTGTATGTTCATAGACTCATTTACAACGGCTTGGAATGTGGCTTAACCAATCATAATCAGAGACCAGAACTCTTTGTCTGGAAAAGAGCATTAATTCATGCACATTTTCACAAACACCAGGAATCATACAGGTTTAAAGCTACACAAAAGTGAAGCTCTCCTTAGCCTTTCCTTTCCTGAGCATTGCACTATGACATCAAGGTCATAGATTGAAATCCCTGGGAATGCACATTCTATTAAAATGTAAAGTCTAAATAAAAGTCTGACTTTCACACACAGCAAGAGAAGTCTTCTAATTACGATCTAAATCCTGGTGATACACAATGTCTTGAAATTAGTTGTGTGCTTAGCTGCTGATGCCAGTCTGCATGTGTTTGTGTGAAGGTGTTTCCATCTGCATCTGTTCTTCTTCACAGGGTGCTAATGAACAGTCAAACCCACCTGGGCTGTGGGGGGCTATAGATAGATAGATATAGAGAGAGAGCAAAACAGCAAATGACAGGATGCATGTCACATACACATGCATTGGTAGATGTTTTTACCCAAACACTTACAGCACACTCCAGGCTGCCATTTTCAGTGTTTGTTCAAACGTATGAGCTTGCTAATGCCTAACGTATCTGTGCAGAGGACTGAGAATAGAGTCTTTCACAATCAAGGAATACACACACAATATGAGATTGTGAATTGTATGTGCCAAAATCTGTCATGCAAGCTTGAGAGCATGGTATCATAACCTTCAAATTCAAAACTGTAAGTTCTTAAAATGTATGTTCCTTTTTCACTTAAATGGTTGTACTAATCATATAATGTGTAATTAACATATTCAAATAAGAAAACTGCTAAATAAAATCTTCACTAATGGTCTTCCCCATCACTGCAATTTTACCAGCAGTTATCCTAATAACTATATTACTCCGAAAATGAACTGAAAATGGACTGCCTTGTTTCAGAAGCCAACTACAGTCCAGTGATTGGCAATGCTGTAAAGATACTGAACTGTGTTTTCTGTGTAGTCACTGTTCAGTATTTTATGATGTCATGATCTACAGTATGTTCCACTTCAGTCTCTGGTGTGAATTGCAGCATCTGGCTTTCCTGAGGAAAGGGACTGAGAGGAAAGCAGAGATCTCAGAGGCCCCCAGACTGACACAACAGTGCCACTATCATCCTCAGCTGTCGTATCTGGCCTAAAGAGAGATGTGAAAGGAAAATGCTGAATATTAAATACACTGGGACTGTAAAATGAAAACAAAATGACATGTTTAAGGTGGGAGGTGAAAAGAGGAAATAGCATATTTGAAAGGCTGAAAACTCTAAATCTACATTTGGCAGACACCCTTTTCCAAAGCCTCTTACAATTCAAGGTCCTATACATTTGATGAATTCATCAGTTCCCTGGGAATCAAACCCATGACTTTGGCATTACTAGGTAAAAAAGAACAGTCCTTTCAAATGGTTATAC
>JAZGTK010003815.1:0-26229 GCA_036877625.1 Ambastaia sidthimunki
GCCTTAAAAGCACTTGCTATTAAATTTAAAAGAACATAAGTAATATCACCACTGCTTTATCTGAATGGAAAACGGAACATGTTTAGATTTTGCTATGATCTTTATGGCAGGTTCCATCTTCATAAACGTGACAGGGCACAGGCTGTGACTACATGCCTCTGGGAGATTGTTTTTACACCACTGCATGATTCACTTGAGAGGAAATTAAAAATAATGTTCCCACAGCATCATAAATTGATGACATTAATTTGTTTATTTGTAGAGGCCTTCCGGAAGACCCTAGCTTAATAAAGGGAAAATTCTGTGCATAAATTATTTGCTTTAGGTTAAGACGACCCATTGCATAACTGTATATTGGGCAACAAAAGACAAATAATGTGCAATTTAACACAGCTGCCTCCTCAAAGAAAACAAATGAATTACAACTGTGAAAAATAGTGAAGTCAAGATAGGTCAAGGTAAGATGTCAGGGAGACAGAGTGCTACAAATATCCTATTTTATTATAATTGCCAAGAAACTGCTCACTAAAAATACGTTATTTGCTTGCATTTTCTGACTAGCCTAACCAGCAATTTATCTAAAAAACAAAACCTCTATTTTCAATCCTATCGTAGCTGATGTAATGCAATTGAATTGTAATGTAATTTGAATGCAATGTTTCTTCAGCACTTTTGATATGATGCAAATGATGCAGATTGATAATGTCTGTCTGAGAATATCTGCAATGGGGACAAATAACAAACATGCAAGAAAATTTGAAATTTGCAGGAAAAAGAAATGCCAAACTAAACTTGACATTGAAACTAATCCATCATGGAAAATCAGTGCCGTCTGGTTTAACACTCCTAAGATCATCCAGTGATAGCCATCACACGGAAAGCTCATGTTTGCACAGCAACCTCACTGTGGGAAACATAAATATCTCCCACCCATAGACCTTCCTAATCTTCAATCTTTGGCTGGGATTGGAAGGAAATTGTGAATAGTCTGGGCACTACTACTATTATTTCTATTGTATAATGGCAATTATATACAACCTGTCATTAATGTCCAGAGCTAAATATGTACTTTAAACACATTCAAGAACCCTACATTAATTTTATGACTGTCAGACTGAGTCACAGAATAATTTAGGGGAATGTATCATTTTTTAAATGTACATTCTCCTATCCAAGTTTAATGTGCAGAGAAATCTATAAGTAAGCCATTTGTATGTTGACTCAAAGTATGTTGACTTTCCTAAAGAATGTAAACACTGTGGCTTATTTAGACCAGTTTCAGATCATTAGTCTGTTTGATTAAGTAGTTTGTCATGTCAACTTCTGCCTCAACCAATAGTGTGAGTTAGGGGCGGGGCTACCTGTTCCTTTAAACAACGCAGGTTAAAACATCAGGACAGAAGAAATGATAAACTTTACTTTTAAATGACAAAAAAACAGCCTTTAATTTTGGGTAAAATGTTATGCTTTCTTATTGCTTCACTTCTTCAATTATCAATCTTCAATTCAATCTTTTCTGCATAGGTGCATTTTCACCCTGTTCTTGTGCAGCTCGACTTGAAAACACTTACGCATTTCATGCTACTATTGCGACGATGAAGCATGTCTTTAAAGCTGTTGTTTTGAAACAGCATGTGTTCTCAATTATGCTGCCTGAGGCTGAAACAGGTTGAACATTCCTCATTGTCAGAAAGTTCTGATGAGAAGATCAGTAAGACCTTTCTAAGGCTCAGATATGGTTTGATGATAGCAGTGTGACTGAGTGGGTATTTTTAGAGGAAAGAGAACATCTTTGAGGCAATAAACATACAGTGCCAGCTTCAAAGATGGCAAAAGGCAGTGCAGAATGACATAATAGGCAGCATTCTGGTTCAAAGCTTCAGAGACAGAACAGCACCCCACCGGTTTTGCTACTAACATCTTGAACGCATCTGTATTGTGTTCCACATTTAAAGTCTTTTTTTCTGCCTTTGGGCACAATTTCTCAAAACTTTACATACAATTATGGCATACATACATACATAACTACAACACATCTGAAACATTTAAAGAAAAGGATGTGCATCAGAAATATCTGTCATTACATGCGAAGGCTCATACCTATTTCAGTGGTTTAAAAGAAGCTAATGTATCCAGACAGCCTATTAAAATGTTTTGTACTTTTCTAAGATGACAGGTGACAGGTGTTATATTAAGCAAGATATACTGTTCCAGCTTACATGGAGATGGCCATAGAAAATAACATTTTATAGAACAGGAGCATAATATACATACCAAATTTGCAGTAATACCATGAAATATCTGAACATTGCATAATTTTAAAAAAAGGAAGATAAAAAACAGTAAAATAGAAACATACCCCTTCCAAAATAAAATATTTAAAATGCAATACTAAATATTTACTTTTAAATACATTTCATTTGACAATATTTGAAACTGGCAAGGCAACAGTAAACACTACATACCCCCAATCATGATATAACAGAGAAATGGAAGCTAATGTGCAGGGCTGACTGTAAAAGCTCTAATTCACAGGAGATGGAGGCTCCAAAGCCCAGAGGAAAAAGGTCACAGAACAGAACAGTTTTTCCATTTCACAGGGGACCAGCAGCAAGCCTTTCCCACGCTTTAAGTGGAAAACACAAAGGACTGTCCATTAAATATTAGCTTAATTGTAATATAATTGATAATAAATACATTTAAATCCAATCTTTTAGCACCATGTCATACATAATGGCCCACAAGTTCGCCTGCTATACCATCGTGTTGCTCATAATGCACAAAGAACCAGGATATTACTGACGAAATGCAGTCAGGAGGGGGACAGATGACTCGAAAGCAGTGTCTGGATGTCACAGAAAATTTGTCACAAACAAAAGTGACATGATGGGACAGACAGTGCCTAATCTGTAGTCTTCCTGGAATACCCATTTTTAACGGTGTCTGGGGAACGCATTTCTTAGTGCGTTCAGAACGTCCCTCTATATATCCTGACTCACAAAGCGTCACGAAGACTGACCAGATCCATTGCAATCGTCACAGGCATCCACAATAAATTGCTTAATGTCTTTGGTTTATGTTTCAGAATCATGAAAAAACAACACGTAAGGGAAAACATGAGACATCGTTACAGATATAATTTTCTGATCAAATATAAATGGTTTCATATACTCGGTGGCTGTTCTGAAAGTAGTGTCGTTGTTTTTGATCGATGCTCCCAATTGCAGAATGTTGTGATTTTTGTTTTAACTGTGCTGCCCTCTGCTGACAAAGATGCGCAAAAACAGATTGATACACATCTGCAAAGCCTTATCAGATAACGTCTTCACAGCACTATTGTGTAATAGATTTTATTATCTCTGTTGTTCGTGTTTATAGATCATTATTGCTGTAGTTCAGACATCGCATTCAACCATCAAACACACCCACTGTGACCAGCGGCAAAACTCACATTTCAATAAAATTCTCGAATTAAAATGTGATCATAGGCTAAGCATGCGTAACAAGACGCTCCCATAACGGTAACGGTAGAAGCATATAAAGTAACATTTTAACACATTTATAAACTTTACCTCATTCATTTTAATAAAAGCAGCGCGTCACCTGTTTAAAAAGTCTTTGCATACAAGCAGGGGCGTGCCTAGAGCATTTATATTTTACATTTATATTTAGGCATTTATCAGATAACATCAGCTGTACACATTTACAATTTTACCAAGAGCACAACGTTTCAATGCTTGATAGGTGTGATACCTGCTGGGAGAGGAGAAAAGGTTAGTAGTTTGTTTTTTATTCACTGAAGATCATGAAGTTTATTCTCAATATCAGCAAGTGTGAGTGTGAAGTGAAAGATGTAAAATCAGTGCAGTGACTATAAACACACATGTGCAATATTTACAACGGGAAACAAACGCGATGGATGCACAAGGGACCAATACAAAGAAATCAAACCGTCTGTTTATTTTCACCTCTACACTGACTAAACCTGGTTAAAGCAGAGAGAGTGAAAAGTGTAACTAATGAAAGCCAGTGAAAACTGCTGTCCCCCATCTAGTGTGTGTGATACACAATAACAGCTGCTCATCTGTCTGTGCTGTTACTGCTGTTTCCTGTTATTATCTGCAGGGGGCGACGCTGTGTTTGCTAACTAAATGATGAATAAAGGCAGATGAAGTTTATAAGTGAACTGGAGATGTTACAATAAAGACGCAGTAAGTCAGTGAATATAAATTGTCTTCAGTGTGTTACTCGATAAACATCACACTGTCCTCTTTCCAGAGACAAACACTTTCACAAAGCGAGGGACTGAATCCACAGAAATGAAGAGTGTGACACAAGCAGAAACACCCAGTTACCAATGAACAGCAGCACAACAATTATACACGAAAACTTAATATCAGCATCAAAACTGCTGCAGTACGGGCGCTTCAGCGTCGCCTTTTATACAGAGACGCAAGACGCAATTGGTGGTGGACGAGGTGACGTCACAGGCCAACGATGACGGCGGAAAAGCCGATGACGAAAGTGAAAGTAAAGCAAATACGAACAACAGGCAGCAGTAACAGTGATGAAGATGTTATCAGATGTTATAACCCCCATACACGAGAGGCCGCTGTGATTCCTCTGTGATCTTTATTCTCCCACTCTAGATATTATCTTTAATGTTTTTTAAAGATATTCTGGTGGCCAGATATTTTTGAAGACTTTATATAGGAAACTATCTGCATGGTGTTGTGAGTGGTGAGTTTGTTGCCAGGTTGTTTTGTCGCTGCTGTTGTGTTTCTCAGGGTCTGCCAAACGCCGCAAACAAGCACATGTGCGAGTTGAACTGTGACGTCAAGTGGCCTCGAAAAGTCAAAACCGGAAATTTGTAAATAGTTTAAATACTGTTTGCAAACGAATGGTCGGGAGCGGACACTTTTATTTGCATATTTTTTTTAAACTTATTTATTTATTTACCAAAATTGCGTCTTGGAAAGTGGCTGGATGACAGTTTCTGTATACCTGTAAGTTGTATTTTCACTTTTGATTGCATTTCTACTGATAAATTTGTATTGTTTTTTTTAAATTATTGGGTATCGCCAAAGCTCTCTGTATTTATAATTAAAAAATAATTTATGCCCATGTCCGAAATTGTTTCCAGAGGTTCGCAAACTGCCTGCAAAAGTGTTTTTTCTGTACTTAAATTGATGCTTCCTCATTTCCTTGCTTCTCGGTCCTCTTGCTCGTGACCTGGAAACAGACCAAACTCAGCCATCTTGAAGGATATCTAAATTGTCTAATTGCACCTTGAGGAGACGAGGAAGAGGGCGTAAGGAAGCTTTATGAAACGTCACTAAGACACACCTGGTGACGTCACAGTGCATTTTGGGACAGACTGTTTCTTATAATAATGTAGCCTTTGAGGCAATAGATATCCACTTATATTTATATATTTGTACATATGCAATATTTAATATGCCTAATGCTCTTATTATGCATATATGATCTTATTTAGGTATTTATTTATTATTCAAATGCTGTGCTGTTTTACAGAGTAGACCCGAAACATAACTTCACATAAAAGTACGATAAACTCAAACTGTCAGTATAGTATAGTAAGTATATAACCTGTTTGCCATGTTGAAGCATTCATTCGTGATCTGATTTAAAACACAAAAGTTAACTTTAAATAATTATTTTTCTAAAATTATTAATTTTCTTATAGATCCTTGATATCTGTGAGGAAAGGTATTTTATGTCATGTAGTTTATGTATATAGTCGAACGTTGTTCTGGTCCATGATATGCTTGTTGTGTTGTTGCGGAACGGCCGCTAGGAGGCAATGTTGCACAAACGCTTACAAGTGGGATTTAAAGCTTTTATATGCAATATACATTTTATATGCAATATTCATGAGATTATGGACGCAGATAACGTTACCAAAACAATAAAAATATTGTTTTTGCGTCAAATGCAAACTTTAATGCTTGTCATATTGTATTGACTGTGTGCCTGTGCAAATATTTGTAGTGTTTAAAAGTATGCAATAAGCTTCATCAAGGTGAAATTTACTGTCACTTACTATTGCGTCAGTATTCTTTACATAAAGGCCTAGCGTTGCGGAATGACTATGTATCACTGTAGCGCGTTGTGGGTGAGGCATGACCTTGATGCTACTGTTTGAGTCACTGTTCATTGAAGATTTCTGAAGACGTGGGTCATCAGTCATGACAAAATTTGCTTTAGGTCTGTGAATAGGCTATTTTAAGGCTGGATCTCATCTGACAAGCAAGATGGTTGGTTTATCAGTTAAAGGCACATGTAGTCATATAGTGGATGCTAAGTTCTAATACTTGTAGATGTATGACACACATTCATTAATGTTTGCAAAGGACAAGACAGAAGAAGTACTGCTATAAAAGCCAAAGCAGGAAATTGCCATGCCTGAATGCATTGACCTCAAGATCAAAGTAAACAGTTTAAGCCATAAAATGTGTTATTTTTACAAGCTTGCCTACAGTAAGAGGTTGGGTGTTCAGAATATAAATAGACATTGCAATTTCACTTATATATTATATATTGAAGCCATACGTGACCAGCCATACATATGTCACATATATAAATAGGATATATTGGTAACCACATACCAATACCATGGTTTCATTTTTTTATGAGAAGCGAAAAATCATTTTATAATCTCGAAACAAATCTGACATTATGTGGTTTATTTCCTTACTGTTACCATGATGGAAATTGAGTTCCATATTTGTATTGGATGCTTGTAAAATGTAAATCTTGCATAATATTTAGCCCATGCTTTTAATCTTGATAACCAAAGTCACACTCTTTGAGATAGAATTGCGACTGCACTACACTCAAGTAAACAAGTTTAGTCATGAAATGTATAAAAAACAGTTCTCATACACATACACTAAATAAAAGCTATCGGCTTTATGTTCTTATGGTGAGATGGGCTAAATATACTGTATATCTAAAGGACCATCGTCTTGCCCTCACTTAGCTAATGAAATTAAAATATTCTAATCTAGAATCATATTTCATCCACAAATTGTGATTGCTTTTGTGGATTAATAATAATATTCTTATGAGTTCTGTCTGAGAGAAGAACAGTTTGTATTTGGCAAAGATATGATTTACAAATCTGTGATGTCACTTATCAAATATAACAGTGACTCTCAGACCACTCAAACTAGGCACCTTTGTTTATTTCATTACGTGTACGCAAACACGCAAGCTAACAATCCTTTATGACTGTTCATACAAAGATTTAAACGCCTTATCAAATGTATTTCCTCTTTTCTGAACTCGGTATTTGATTTGCGGTCTGGGTGATGAACTTTCTCATTATTGTCAGCTGTAAAGATGCCTTAGTCTTGAGCTGAAAGAATCATGTGAACTGCTTTGGAAACTGGGCCCAAACGGTTGCCCTGGCAACTGTGTAAACCTACACTTCAGGCTGTTGGTTGCTTGTGGGCATTGATGGTTAAATATGAAACACAAGCTCAGTTGAGTCTGGCCAGTCATGTGCATAACAAGCATGTTTACCTCATGGCCAAGTGTCTGTGATTCTGGGCTGGATGTCTTGTGCTTTAGTTCTACTTGATCGTTTAACAAAGCGCCTTTTAGTTTTGAAAATACCATGTAGTTAGAACAAACATGGCCTTTAGATTGGTGTCTAAATATAACCCATAGCTGTATCAGCTTGTTTTCACCGTTTTGTGTTTTTTTATGTACCTAACTTGGTTCCAGTTTAAAAGACACAAAAACAAGATAAGACTTTAATGTAAAAGTTTTATTCAGTTTAATTTAACAAGAATTTAAAATAAATAGTTACAACTTTTAACTTCCAAAATGATGGCTTTAAGCAGTATAGATTGTCACTTACAAAAAAAATTATGGTATCAGAATAATTTTGAACATGATTCCATAGGTTTCAGTAATGCTATGTTTATGGTACTGTCACAGTACTTTTTTGTAAGTGGGTGATTTATTACAAAAGCACAAATAAATTAAATAAGTTAATATAATAAATAGACAAACATGTTTCTTAATCCATGTGTAATTCAGCATTACAACATGTTTTCAGATTGCTGTCTGAACTTATGCTATGTGCTCACTGGCCCATAAAGTTCCACCTCTCTTGTGCCAAGTACATTTGTATGGGTAGTTCTGTCATTCTGTCTGTTGACTACTTTCAGGGAGTCTTGGAATGCCCTGATTCCATTATGAAGTTCGTGAATGACATTCATCCCACTTCATCCCACAAACAGCCTTTTAAGGATCCACACCGGTCCTTTTCACTTCTCGTCTGAGCTTCCATCTTTTATGTAACATCTTCTTTTGAACCTGCTTTCATTTTGGCTTTTCTTCTTTGCATGGTGGTGGAGTTGCTGGGGGCTGTTTGCTTCTGGCCCTGGTGCTTTTCGCTGTGAGTTGGGTGACCAGGTTGCGATAGGCAGCGGATCGGAGGAACCGTGGGTAGCAGTCCTTTTCCATCAAAATGTAGATGCGGTACTGAGCCATATCGAAGCAGGATGTCGTGGGGCTCTTTAGATTGGCTTGGGTGATGTCTCGAGTCTCATAGTCGATGTTAACCTGAAAGTAAACAGGGAGTGATTTCAAACATCCAAAATAGTACACAGCAGTACAACATAAATGTGATATGCAGTGTCTAATTTGTCAATTTACCTCTCTGGGAGCTTCGCTTCCGATAAATTCTTCGTATATCCTCATAGCTTTGGATCTCAACTTTGCTGCAGACTTTGTGTTTTTGTAATCCTCGCAGGCCAGGTAGAAGGCGATGTTCTCCTCACTGAACTCAGATATCAGGAATGCTCTGAAAGCGTATAGTCCATCTGATAGAGAGATAGAGATAAATGGGGTTAGAGAGAAAGGATTAGTTGTGTAACGTGTCTCATCAGATTAAAATACCCCACACAGATCAGACAGCGGGGTGGACACATCTGTGCAGTACAGTTGTCATCCCATCATCTAAATTTAACCGGTAGTCTCACACTACCACACAACTCATGCTCTCCTTATCCTTTTTTTGGCACCTTTTGCTGTAATGTCATTACCAAAGATGCTTTTTACCCGATTATACCAAAATTCCATATTAAAGCTTTTTCAGGACAGCATAGTCTAGCCATTTAATCTGCACAAAATTTTCTTCACACTGTAGCCCGTTAATCTTACAACTTTGTCGTCAATGTAAAATAATTTTACTGCTGTAAGCTTTATACTTACGTTTGTTTGACAGGAGCTTCTCGAAAGATTCCTTCCACATCAAACATTCCTCCAAGGTCAGCCTGCAAAGATGTCAGCCAGTCAGAGCAGAAACAGTCGCATGCACAGACTTCATCATGCAAAGACAAACGTTGTGTTCTGTAACACTGCAGGGAAATACTAACCTTGGTTTACTGTATTTGTAGGAATAGCATAAGATGTTCCAGTCTTGTCTTCTCAGGAAACCACCCACGCATGCCTTTAATCTTTTAGCCCTGATGTTAACAAAATGTTTCTTTAATACCCAGTAAGTGCACGTTCTTGTTTCATACATTGTCTGATATTATTCTCTATTATATATGGTGTGATATAATGCTGATATACAGACCTGTGTGGTGTATGCTCAAAAATTTAAATAAGATTCTCTATTTCACTACAAAAAACACATAAAATTTGTACAAATGCCAATATGAGCTCCATACCTTTCCAGGCAAGTGTTTGTCAGCTCTGCTATTCCTCTGCACATTTTAAAGCCAGCAGGGAGGTAAATATCCATTACGCAGTGCGGTCGCTAGGAAAAATATATCAGCAGTCTGTCTGCAAAGAGGGAACGGAGAGTTTAAATAGAGCAGGAAGCACAGCATCATCTCCTCTTAGCCAATCACCTTGCAGTATTCTCTTCACTAGTATGAATTGTGCTGTACATTTATGTGATTGTGAAAAGGCAGGTGAGTGCACTGCTGGAACTAAATGACAGTTTAGCCTCAATTCATATAGGAACATTGTATTTCCAACAGTGTATTTTTTTATTGTGCACATTCTGTTCTAGAAACATAGTTAATTTTAGAATGGAGTTTTTATTTTTACAGGGATGTTGGTCATATTATAAGAGTGCTATAGCACAGTGTGTTCCTTAGCAGAAATATATTTTCATGTGTATGATTTTATGTATTCTTGTATGCTATTGTTTATGGTGGTTACAGTATGTATTACACAGATTAGGCAAAATGGACAATGTAGAGAGTATAAAAAGCTATAAAGTTATAGCTTTAAAAGGAAGTGGTGAGTCATTTATAATGTGTCAACAATTTGAACTGCGTGGTTCAGGATGTTTGATCATAAAGTGACAGGAAAGACCATAAACTGTCAATTACTTTCTTGAAGGTGTTTGAAAGTCGCTTTGGATAAAAGCTTCTGTTAAATAAATAAATGTAATCGTTTGTGTGCATTGAGTTTGCAAAATATATATATTTTATATACAATGGGGTTCAAATATCTGAGAACACATTTAAAATTCAGGATCTAATTTAAATCTGTCTAATTTCTGATTAAAGTAGGTTTTATACAAATCTGTTAATTTTAGTTACTAAAGCAAAAGAGGTATATAATAAAAACAACTAAACAACTTTTAACTTTTTAATTCTTTAAATTAACTATTCGCTTGTTTGACAGACATGTATTATGTCAAAATATCCAAAAGAAGCATTTTCACTAATATTCTCAGATTAATTTTGATAATATTCTGAGAAGTTGTATTTCAGTATAAGTCTAGCAGGTTTAGATTTGCATCATTGAGCCATAAACCAGAATTGGAGATAGGACAGGTCTGTACCTAACCATGCTTTAATATTCCTAAATGATAGAGCAACTGAGGGAAACCTTGGACCTCTTACATGATGTCGGTAAGGAAAAAAGACCCTTCTTGCCCAACCTGACTTGCGGTGTATTGATTTAGAATATGAAGAGTAAATAAACCTCGTTGTGTGAGGACAAGGGAACTTCCGCAGCAGTTGGCCTTGAGATCTTTGCGTCTGCGTTCTGATGTCACCCCGTCTGCCTGGAAGCCATTTTTTGTAGATGATGAAGACGTGCAGAGGGGAAAATAAGCTTGTTGTTCTCTTTATCAATGACTTACTCCTTCTCACAGATAATATGCCTCGTGTAAGAGCAATTACACCACCACAGAGAAGTCTCTTTGGATAGAGCAGGCTGAAATCCGTTATCTGGGTCTCTTCATAGAGATGGCAGTGGGGGCCCATTGCTGCTCCCTGAGAGCAGGAAATAGGAATGGTGCAATTGAGGTATCATTGGATTGTTGAAAGCATCTCACTGTCACTCAGTCTTACCTTAGGAAACCCCTATTAACTCTACTAACTTAAAATGAAAAAACTATCACTCTGGTAATTTATTTATTGTTGTTTATGGATGTTTCAGGATATTGTCTGTGAGACAACTGGCCTTTTTATTTTAACACAGTGAGAGAAAACAGAAACATGTCCTTAGAGCATTATTAGGAAATGTATACAGTCTCAAAGCTAGCTGTACCAGTTTTTTATATTTGCAGGCTGTCTACACTAGACTCAGTGTGTGTCCTTCAAATGACAGAATTGTGCTGATAAGAACGATGATTAATTCTTGCATAATTACCTTGAACAAAGGATACTTGTATTTTGGAATGTTGCACATAACATTTTTGTGTTTTTAATTTATTTTTATGAAGAAATTATTTGAGGAGCTGACCCACATATTTTAGTTATATAAAATTATACATAATGCAAATTTAGCTGTTGTCTGTGACAGTTTATGCTGATTTAAAATAAGGTGTACATATACTGTAAGTGAACGTATCACTAAAATGCCTTGTTACACCTGACATGATGTGTGTGTTTGTGTGTGTATACACATACAATATGTAAAAACATTAGACAACAGAATGGTGCAATTGACCAATCAGAATCTAGTATTTCATACAGTTGTAACTGAAAATATTTTACAGAAAAGTATTACATGTGTTGAACTAGGCACAATTTGAGGAAATTTTGTAAACCATTAATATATATTATGATATCCGAAAACCCACCAAAACCCCCCAAAATTTCCAGCCTGTTTCCTAGTTTCCTGGCAATAGGGGAAAAAAACAAACAAAAAGACGCACACTCACAGCAGAGTGCAAATCCTCTGCTCGAGGTTTCTGTCAGCTCTGGTCATGAAGTGCTATGAATTAGCCCTGAGACTCAATGAGTGGGGGCTTGTACGGGAATACACTTCATCAGCTTATTGGTAAAGGGCAGGCCTGTGATAATTCCTGGCACGGTTTCTCTATTTCCTGCTGTTTAGAGAACCTTATACATTGAGCACCATTTGGAAAAACACCTATAGTATACCAATTAGCACATCTTTAAACTCAAACTGTGTGTGTGGTCAGCTGTTTCCTCAAGAAAGAAACTGTACAGTATGCAATAGAGAGATTTATAATATTATCAGAAAGCTACAAACATTCATTTCATGTAAAATCACAAAATCTATTATGATATGAGAAATATGTTATTATGAGAAACTCAAAAACTAGTTTAGGCTTATACACCTTTGTTATAGGTTTAGCATTTAGAACTTTGTCTTAATCTGTATCTCATGTTATTGCAGTACATTTTTTCCTCCTTTGGCAAAATCCAAATTAAAGAGAAGAGATTGTTATTAGCCTGAACTTCCACCTGAATGCTTCCCCTCATGGCAACAGTGCCTTCACATAAAGCTTTGATAGAGAGGCATGTGTCTGTGATTGTATTTGCTGTGCCTCCAGGGAGGACTTTGCCCCGATCTCACAGATGTTCCCTCTGACTTCAACTGTGCTCAGGGAGCACTGATCTGGAGGGGTGGAAGATCCAATTATTCCATTTGGGCTATAGCCCTTGGAGGCAGTAGAAGAGCCATGGGCTCCACATCTGTGTGCGCTGAAGAGGTTTTATAACATTTGCAACCTGTCTTCGTCCGGCTGTATAACTATTTATTGTAGTTTGTCTATTATGGAATATCAAAATGTATAGCATAGCTAGCATCATGCTCTACCACCCAGCTAATAAGTCTAGGTTGTAAGACCATTTTCCTAATGTTTTCATTAAGTAATATAAACAAATGTTCTCTGTTGAATGTTCTAAGAAAATGTTCAGACATTTAAGACATTGTTTTTTAGACGTTAGACATTCAAGCATTTTTTTAAGCATTCAAGCATTTTTTAAAGACATTTTTTAATTAAAATAAAAAATATTTATATCAATTAAAACATTTTTGACCAACATTACTGAAAGAACATTTTTGATAACTTAAGAGAACTTTAAGAGAGCTTTTACAGAACATTAGCGAATGTTCTGAGAATGTTCCCTGTTAGCTGGGCAGTTATAAGTCTAAACATTGTCCTTTTTGCAGTGAGGGAACAAGAGAAATTGCTGCTCTCTCAGATCTTTATAGTATTATTAGTCTATTGTATTTGTGCATTTTCTTATAATATAAACAAATTTCCAATTATGTTCTGCAAAAAAATCAATATATATATACAATAACATGTCTAAAGTAACTGCAGAACTGGTTCATAATAAAAACTTTAATGCTGCTGTGTCTGCTAGAAAGATTAGTGACCCATATTGGGCTGGCGCAGTACTTTTCATTAGACCCATTCTGTGAAGCCTGACCAATATTCAGACAAGCAAGATCTGTAACACGTATTGTATCAGGCGGTAAAAATGACAACACAACACTGTGTGATAGGAGTGACATGCTTTACTTAATCTAGTATTTATCACTGCAGAACATGTCATTGTAAAAACCATAAAAACATCAACATGTGAAAACATAAACAAATAAATTAATAAACAACTAAACAAACAAACATAACAATGGCATGACGTCACATTGTTTCCTTCCATTTATGGTGTTTGTGTGTGTGTGTGTGTATTGTGTATGTGTCTTTATTACAGTTTTTTTTAACCAGTCATGATGCAACAAAATTCCAGTGACAAGCAATTGGTCCACTGACGTGCTGCAACTGTCAATCAAAAAATTACAGCCAATCGGAACAGTGTGTGTGGACCGTGTGTGTAAGCCAAGGCAGCATGCAGTAACAGAAGGCGTGTCTTGGGTTGACAGTCTAAGCATTCTGAGTGCAACAAATCAGTGTAAATATGTTTACAAGTTACATTGAAGATAAGAAAAATAAATTATTCTCTGCTGTTACATATTATCCATATAGAGACTGAATTTGCATTTACATGCTTGCCAGCATTCAGAAGAAACATTGACCATTCTATCACAATTGAAAGGGAAAGAATATAGTCACATGTCACAGACAGAACTAGTACAGGGTCATGTTGTACTTTAGATGCACCAACTAGCAAGGAACTAGTTTGTTTTTTTAATTTTCCTTACAGTATCTAATTACTTCGTAAACACCCAGACTATGCTATATATTTCTATTAAAGTCTTTGTTGTCACCTCAGTATCGTTTAACCTGGCAAGCAAAAAGTCGTCTTTTATAGACATTCACTTTTAAACAGATTTTCTCTGACAGTGTATCTGTGTTCTGTTCAGTAAGTCCTGATAGATCTTTGACCGTATAAACCGAGGATAGGAGTCTTTCTCCATGAGGCTGTATATTTTTGCTTGGACTTCATTGAGACTGTTGGAAGTTGGTTCCAGAAGCTTCTGCTTGGTTTCCTCTCTGGTCCTGTGGTCTATGTTAACCTGCAGGGGTATATGAATTAAAACAGCATAAAATTTACTGCATACAAAAAATAAATCATTCTGATATGACTGGCTTAAGGAGCCACAACAGAGAAAATTAATACCGTAGTCACAGTACATCTATGTGATCTGTTACATTAGATTTATGCATTTGAAAGGCACTTTTATCCAAAGCAACTTACAATTGAATGCAATGCAATTTTTTTGTATATTTATTCAAGCTATGCTTTTCATGAGCATATACATTTATTGCAAGCCCATAACCTTGATATTACTAGCAACATGCTCAACCAGTTAAGCTACAGGAAAGCTGGTCATCTTTCATCTTTTAGTCAATAAAGCAGAACTCTGTGATACACCTGTGCTAATGAAAAGGGTAGACAGGGAAATGATTTGGGACATCTAGACCTGCATACAATCCAATAGCTGCTTGTCACCACAAAGACACTTAGTGAGTGAAAACAAAAGCAATCAAAGATGCTTTGTAGAATGGCTTAAAGAAGCCAATCTGGAACACCTTCTGGGAGCCACATGAGAATACTTGTTTGTTTCCCAAACAACAAGCAATGAATCATGAAGTATCTAAAGGTCATGCTCAGCAAGGTTCAGGTTTGAAGTTAACAAAAGAACTGATGTCAGTGTAGGTGGTGCTTGGACTTAAACTCACGACCTTGACATTACTAACATCCTGCTGTACTTAGTTGAGCTTAAGGAAATCCAGCTGGAGAACATTCTCAGAATGTTGGCTAATGTTCTCGAAACATTCTCTCACAGTTGTCAAACAATGTTCTTCCAGTAATGTTAGTAGAATGTTTTTTAATGTTATGTATCCTATAGATCAAAAACTATATTCTTAGTGGAAAAGTTACAAAAAAAATTAAATTAATAAACTTTAAATTACATTCTTACAACCAAGAAATAACATTACAACAACTTAATGTTTCTTAATAGAAATGATAGGGAAACATTCTTACAACCTAAAATTGTTAGCTGGGAAACTGTTTTTTTTGCACTTGTAACAACAATTACAGATTTTGCTTAGTTTGTGAATAGTTTCATCAGTAAGGCAGGATTCTGTGATACATTTATGCTAATAAAAGAGGTAAACAGTATAGATAACTTAGTACTGAAGATGCTGCAGGTTCGAAGCTAAAGAATGTGGGTGTAGGTGGTGCTAAAGGGTGAATTCTGACAGAGGACAATCTCAGCCTCAGATCAGAGGTACTACATCAGATAGTTGTTCTACTGTTGGTGACACAAAAATTGAAACCTCTCTCAAAAATATGAATTTGATAAAAACTAAATATAAACTCCAACTAAATATATTCGGTTAGTGAAACAAAGTAATGAGTAATGACATAAGTACTGGATGTTCAGGGGGTTGTTGCTATGGTTCTATAAGAGTATCAACATACCTCTCTGGGTGCATGGACGTCAATAAATTCCTTGTAGATCTTGTTTGCCTTAGACATAATCTTAGCAGGAGATTTGATCTTTTTATAGTCCTCACAAGCCAACCAGAACTCTATGTTTTCATCACTGAACTCTGTTTTGAGGAAGGTTCTGAAGGCTGTCATACCATCTGTAAAATAAAGATGAATATGGTTATAGACAAACACCTTTCTCCATTAAAACTACATTATGCAGTTTTGTTATTGTGTATATATGGCATATCCACCACACTGTCTACAGGAAATACTTCCCAGACACACCAAGCTAGTTACTTTCAATTATTTACCCCTTGGCATCTGTGATAACACATTGGGCAAGTATGTTTTGTAACTGGAAAAGTATGTTTGTAGTTTCCTTCTCACCCTACTTTAATTATGACCATGTTTGTTGATGAGGATAATATTTCAATTTTTGGATTGTTTATTTCCTTTGATTATCATTGCATCATTAATCTGACTGTCTCATCCCCTATTTAATATACACATTCATTATTTTTTTATGATCATCCATTCGTCCTTTGTGGCAGTAAAGCACTTTTTATCCTGTATGCTTTTTGTGCGAGGGTAGCCCTCGCCTGAATACAATTAAAGCCCGTACAAATGGTAGGCCGGGTAAATGAGACAATAGTGTTTCGCTGGAAATTCAATGAAAGGACAATCAAGAGGCGGTACGGAGGCAAAATGTTCTCCTGCCTTCAAAGGAACAAACTGTTCTTTAGCATGGCCAGTGTATCAAAAGTGAATTTCCGCTGTATGTATCCTGCGCCATAATAAACAGGGGAAGAGATTTTTTACTTCAGTAATGCTTTTTACAGGATATGCTACCTTTAGAGAAGATTTTACACAACATAAACAATACAATGGCAATTGATCAACAGTGCTATTTTAATGACTGTGAAGTTTTTTGTGTGATTCGGTATGGAAATTGACTCTTGCCCTAGAATGCAATTTTAGTTAATTTTAGCTGTTTATCAATAGCAGCATTGAGAGGTAAAGGGCACTGTGGAAGGGCAGGACATTGAAGAGAACTGCTCCAGATAAAAAGAAAAAATGTTGTTTTTCATTGCCCAATTTGCCAAGTGTGTTTTAAATGGCCACATTGTGAGGCAAAATTGCAATACTTTCTACAGAATCTACACATCAGGATTTGTGCTCTTTAAGATTAGCAGGGCCTAGGGATGCTCACTTCCGAGTTTATTTCACCTATGATTTTCCCATTCCTGGATTTGGTCCTGCGAATGTTTTTTCCACAGGTATATCAAATCAACTAAATGAATTCACTGTTTTGTGATAGATTCACTGATTGTGCAATGTGCATTTTTTGCCCATTTTTGTTGTGTGCTGTGATTATCTCCCCTTTTCTCAACAAGCTACACAATTTGTGACATCACTCACATCTGGTGTGAAGCAAATTATGCACATTTATGCAAATTAAGCAAATTCTGTATTTAATTAATTTATTAATTAAATTACACCTTTAATTAATAAAGGTTTATTAGGTGTTTGTTCAAATTCCCAACCCTAAAAGCAATAGTATTAGTAATGCATGAGTTAGCATGCACCACTAATAAAGAATATCTGAATGAGTTCAAGTATGATTATTTAGGTATGAACAGATTTCACACGGCTCTTCAGTGTGAACTTCATCTTCTGCTCACGGCACAGATAGCGGCTATTTGTGGTGCATCTGGGGTGTCAGTGCTATGAGATTCAGGAAAAGACACGCGCTCTTCTAATTGATGCTGGATTTCAGCCTGAGAAATTAAAGCCTGTCATTTTGTGAGCAACAGACAAGACAAGTCACAGCCAAACGCGTGACTCACGGGGAAATGGCGTCCTTCACAATATGGAGAGCTTCTTACATAAGTTGCTGGTGTGCCATATTGTGGCTAAAGTAGAAATGTTATTAATCGACCTTTAAATGAGTCTATATCTGCATGGGGATAAATATGTAGCATGATATTGTACTAATCAATACCAAAAATGGTTATAATATCAAATGTTCTCTTTTTTAAAAAAAAGCATTTCATGTAAACACACTAATCAATGGCTACAAATTCAGATTCACTAATTTGATTGTATTTAACATGACTTACATTTATTGGAAAGCAGGGCATCAAATGACTCTGCCCATCTGCTCACTTCATCATTGGACAGCCTGAGATACATTAAAGGGGCACGTTATTAGATACAGTTATGAGACAACAAATGATTTTCTTTATGTTTTTGGAAAAGCTTATTTACCACTTACTTTAAGTATCTTGTGGACCTCTCTTGAGTAGGAGGTAGGAATTCTGAAAAATCGCTGCATGAGTCAGATTTGTTAGACAGACACCCTAGTCTGGTTTTCATGGCCCTGAATGCAGGGGACAAACAGAGAAAAGCGAGTTTAAATACAGTAACAAATGTTTTAAAGCTGTCAATAACTGTCTGTTTTATGCCTTTACCGTATATTAGCCGTGTTGCTTTATTTTAGAACATTCCAAATTGCTTATAATAATAACAGCTCAAGTGTGCATCATAGCCCACCTGATTACATTGCGGTAATGTTTCCAGATCACCATGAACCTGCATTATACAGCACACTATTGCAATGCTCCATAATTATCTGGAGATGGTGGATTCACCGTATTGTAAAAATGGTTATTGCTTCAAATTACGAATCATTAAAATGCAACACTGCACCTGGTCCTCACACAGGGCATTGTCATGATTTCTGCATGTTCATTTACATCATAGAAGAATCAGGAACAAGTGGTTATGCCCAATAGATAGATAGAGAGAGAGAGACAGAGAGAGAAAGAGACATTAACTCCTGTATGAACTACAAGATTTAGATACTCACTGAATTTCCTTGCAATGCAATTCTGTCCAGTTGATTGTACAGTATGAATGTGGTAAGTGAGCTGGGTTGCTTTACCTGTAAAAAAAACAAACAAACAAACAAGATTTTCACATATATGCCACTCCTCTGTGGCCATATTTTATTAATCACTATTCCCATGGTTCTTAATTACTGTCATACCAGGTGCCACCTTTCCCTTGATGCGATACAAACTTTTGGACCAGCGTAAGACCCACATTATTTGCTTTTGTTATTGCACCTGTTACACAGTCCTCTAAAGGAACAACATTTTTCTATTATTGCACACCTCTGCTTTTTAATTTCCATCAATATACGAAAAATCAACCGGCACAGTAGATGCAACTTATTACTTTTATATTTTGTTTTATTAATTGGGAACATTAAGTAAAATTGACTATTTCTTCTATCTCTAGAAGATCATAAATTGCTCTACAGAAACTAACAGGCAAGTCTAATTCCTCAAATAAGACCTTGTTTTATGTCCTGCTTTGATGGGAAACATCAAAAAAGCAGCTGACATGGCTAACACAGATACACTGTGCTTGCTCATTAAAGACAGCTGTGCATTTGTTTTCTTGGTCAAGAAACATTTTAGTTTGTTGTTGTTTGTGAAACAAACTACAATAAAATTGTAGTTTGAAATTGTAGTTTAAAATTGTATGACCAATATTAGCCCCTGAAGGGCAAAAGTTCATAAAACAGTAAACAATGGATCAAATACACACAAGCAAATTAAATTATGTTTTAAATGAAGACTTAGTTTTAATGGAATTTGTTTTCTTTTTGTAGAACAGTCACGTTAGTAGGAAATACACTAAAACGTTAAGAAAGAAATGGCAGAGCTCTCATAACTAAAAATCTTTTCAAGCTGGATGAAAAAAATCTATAAATAAAAAATAAATCCTGCATTTATGTTGTTTAAACGTTAATGTCCCATCTAGTTACGCACGGTAGAAATCATGAAATTGACTATAATTGTAGTCTTCCAAACAATCATAATTCTCTTAAGATTAGTTTTGTAATGCACTGAATGCTTGAGGCTGATATATTTCATTCTCCTGCACCAGATCGAACCACGTGATATGCTATTTATAAAAATGCCCTGACAAATCTATCTAGTCAGAGAGAAGCCATGTAGCCAAGTCCATGTACCATGCGGCCATGCAGCACAAATGCAGCTACAGGGAATCTGCTTAATAAAAGATGCTCAGATGTCTCATCCTTATAAAACCATCACGAGATGCCCTCTAAAATAAAAACACAACACATTTTTCATCGAGTTTCTTAGCTGTAGGTAATTTCACATGTGTGGTTCTCCCTACGATCTTATTGGCACAAGAACGTATTGAGATTTCCCAATGATAATTTTCAGTCTGTGTTGCTGAATCTGAAACCTACAATAACCTGAAAGTGTTATTGTAACACTAAATCTAACTACAGCCTAATTTCCACTAGGTGTACCTGATGAACAGCAGATATTGTGAATATTTAATACTAAAATAAGCTAATACTAAAATAACTTTAACTGAAAAAATAAAGAAGAAAGTTTGCTTCTCCTCATTTCCACAATGTTTGTGTTGATCCATGACTGATTGTGAGTATAAAACTGGCCAATTGATTTTAAGGGTTCCCTCACAGATAAATCATCTCATGAAAGGTGCATCACACCCTCATCATCAGTGGAACATGTGAGGGTCCCTGTAGAGTCACTGTCTGGTGGAGCTCAGTGAGATGTTAGATGTCCAACTGAGACTTCTCTACCCACTATCAATGTGTTATACCATCTGATCTTCTGCCCCTGCTCTGGCTATTTTTGATACCAAGGCTGTTTTGTCTTTCGTTGTACATATTGTAAAGTGATGCATTTGCTTTTTCTGATCCTAAAGTAGTGCAAGGCATATATTTAACTAACTTTAGAAATGCTACAATCTGCTTAAGCTAATATTTATTGAATATTTAACATCAACATTTTATGACCTTGAGACCAAATTCTGCTGTGTAGTCTATTGGAAAAACAATCAAACCAAAACAAAGATGGTTTGGTGGTTTTACCTGGTTTAAGCTGATATTTTCAGCCTTATTAAGTTCACATCTACCTGGTTTTCCAGCTGGTTTTAATGCAGACCAGCTGAAAAGTGTCCAAAAATCCTCATTTAAGATCATTTTAGCAAGACATAGTCTGCCAAAAGAAAACATCTCTAAGGAATTTGTAAGAATGTTGATTTGGCTCCTGTTCTAGCAAGGTGCGGTCATGCCCCAGAGACACAACCTTCATTTACACCCTGTTTTACACATTGGCATGACAGTTGCAGTAACATCAGGGCTACAGCCCACCTACGGTCCTTTTGCTTCTATTTTTGTCAGTGTCCTTTCCTCACTAAGACTATGTAACATGAAGTCCACTGTCTTTTTAAATCACAGTCTGCCCAACAGTGAAGTTACGGTCACTGTTTCCTGATTTAAGTATCCTCATGCAGCCAGTCCAGTTTTATTTTGCTGCCTCAAATTACTAATTACTTTGATGCTTGCTGTCAATTATGGTAAAAAATTAGAATAAATATTCCTTAACTGTGTGAGGTCTCATTATTAAATCATGGGACAGGAACACTTCTGGATAAAACAGGTTAGTGTACATTAGCTTTTGCCAAATGGGCAGATTTCAAACACATTGGATGGTATTGCAGTTGTGTTGAATGTGGAAACTGTGATTTTAAGGCAGTCTATTGTGGCCTTGGCACACTTATTGTCAAATGCCACGGTCAACTATTAAAATGAATAAGCTGTCCTTGCTAACAGGCCAAGACCAAAAACACAAGAACATGTTTTGCTCTCAGTCTCAAAATCGAATAGTTCAATTAAACACACATGGGTAACATTTTAGAGTAACTGTAGTTAAGTAGTTAAGTCATTAGTAAACATTACCTAATGCTTAACAACATTATGTAATCTTAAATGTATGTGGATTTTATGGATATATAAAAAAATGTTTATTAAAAATGTCATTAGCTAATCGCCTTATATTTAATGCTATATTTAACATTATTTAATGCTATTAATAAAAATCGTTACAAAGTATTAAACATACCTGACACTTTTTCTTAAGAAAATATAAATAAATTGCACAACACAATTCTTTGTTTTAATGTCTTTTTTGTATCGTGCCTGTTATGTGCATTGCATTGAATTGATTTAATTTATCCATTTTTAGAAGGCTGTGTATTTTTAGTCATTTGTTCTGAACCCAGCTGTGATCGTAACATATACAGGACTGCAGTGCAGAGAAAGATGCTGTTGCTGAGTATATACAGCAGAATAAAATAATATCTCCAGTGTGTCTTAAAAGGATCTGTGGGTGGTTGAGTGTGGGTGTTTCAAAGTCTCTCCTCATCTCTGTTACTTCCCCTCGCTGACATTTACAAACCTACAAAGCCCTCACAGTTACTGCTGGAAAGATGGATTAGCCGCCCAATGCCTTCAACAAACACAAACAGTTTTCATTGTACATGTCAGGCAATTATGTCATTTTCTTGTAGGCTACTAAGCAGTTATGCATGTTTTTATATATAGATATCAATAATATTTGCATGTGTAACAAAAACAAATCAATAAAATATACTTGAATGTTCTGTATTTTTCTTTTTTAATATTTAAAAACCTTTTTAATTATTTATGTAAACACAGATATTACATAAAATGCAACATCTATAAACAACAAAATATGAAAACCCCACACTGAACATCTTTAGTATTTGTTAAAAAGTGAAAATTCGAACAGGCGATTTGTTTCTCTCTGTTATACCGTCTTCTATGCATATTACAGGGCAGATGGCAGAAGCTACACACTATGACAAACATCATAGACACACAAACCCAGCGTGAGTCGCAAGTTATGCAACAATCGATCAGCTATATGAATATGGAGCCTTTTACCTTCAGAGTGCACTGCTGTTATAGATGACAGATTTGATTCTGCCCGTAGAAGCTGCTCTATCCGACAGGGTTAGCGCGTCTGTTCTTGTGTGGAGATATCTAATGTTGCCCACATGTAGTAATCATCACACAGCGTGTTTATCGATGTGAAAGGGTGAGGAAGCGAAGAACAGGGAGAGAGAGAGGAGGGAGAGATGAGATGAAGCGAGAGGGGAGAGGCTTTGTCAACACGCTGGTTTCTCCGGAGATTCGAAGTACATTATGCCTTTTTGTTTCGTTCCATTGGGGGTTTTTAGTGTCGTGTTTTGTTGTAAGGTCTCACGCTGTTGAAGTGTTTTATCCGCGTGTGCTAGACTGAGGTGAAATTTGAGGACTGGTTTGCGGGTTTTGGCTGAGGTAATGGGTTCTTCTGAGGAAAGGGATGGGGACACTGAATCGAGTCGGCAGAGACATCAAAGTCTTCCTTTCATCCGGAGGTCTCTGTATTCTCCCTCGCAGTGGTAAATCCTTGCTGGGTGTAGAATTGGGGGACATGCTGGCCTCATTTGATAGCTCTTATCTGAGAATGGTCTATAGACTGGCTTCTTGAGTATGCATCCTTCTCAATTCTCTACTGGAGGTTTATTATGTCCTCAAAATAGTGTCGTATCCTCTTAGAAACGCATACTGTGTGAATGCATTTGGACACACATGCAAAGAATAAACATTTCAATATAGAGTTTTTGGCTTGTTTTCCAGTAAAAATACCTGAACAACCTTAAAACACCATGTGTTTATAAAATTACATAATGAATAATAAAGGTATTTATTCTATAACTCTGACAACCCTGCTGAATAAAATACAATCTGAATCACAAATGCCATATAACTATCAGCTGTTTACAATTAAAATCATTACAAAACCATTAAAGCAAAAAAATAAAACGTTTTATTCCAGTAGGATTTAATGATGTTCTGTTGGTTCCCATCTGCCAGATCACATTCCACTAATAGAACCCAACACATTACCAGTAGAGTCCCACAGAGACCATTATAGTTTCCATTTAAGCCATTACAGAATTCCTTTATGAAGTGTGTTTTAGGCAATATGACATAACATCCAACAGAATTTTTCAGATTTTTTTCTGTATTGTTTATTCAGCAGGGCAAATTTACTAAGGCTGATCATTTATTTAAATAATAGCTATATAAATAATTTTTATTTTACTCGAATGTTCCCACAAAAGGGGTGAGGTTGAAGAGCTACTCATGTAGATTCTCAAGTATGTTGGGCCTTTTGTGTGGCAGCTATTTGAAAACACTGCATGCGTGTGAGAATTAGACTCCCTCTCTGGGTCCTACTTTATTTTTGTGCTCAAGAGTGACTAATTGTCAGAGAAACTTCCAAAACAATTTTTCGCTCTTTTAATCACTCCACCTTAGCATTTCCTGTCATCTGTGTGTGAAGAAGCTCTTGCTACTGCTATTACATTTTTTTTTAATTTTGAGAATATTTATACTACCATTACAATGCTATTGAAATTTCTTGACTCTAAAAAACTTGTAATCTTTTCAAGAAAAGACAAGGGTGACAAAGAGAGGTTACAAACAGGGCCAATTCATGATCATGTGAGGCCCCTGGGCCCATGTTTTTGGAGCTTCACCACCCCCTCGTTCCATTCATGCCCTTTGTGAATCCCTAGAAACTTGTTGTAAACAACCAGGGCAATTTGGCAACAAAGCAGTAGATGACAGCTTTATGCGCTAAGGGGGCTTGGGGCCCTAGCAGTAAGGTAGCACTATGTGCCAAGAATCCTGGTGTTTAGTCTTGGCTTGCGTTTTGGAGGCCCTTGCCAATCTGAGGCCCAAGGACACGGACCCTATTTGCCCTGCCCATAATCCAACACTGGTTGCAATCCTCAATAAATTGTAACATAGTAAATAATATTCCTAATAGCTGAATAAATCACTACATCAGGATTAGGCCCACACATGCAACTCAGACATTACACAAAATGTACAGCATTACCTATTTTTAATTTGTATTTATTTTATTTAATATATAGTAACTTGTGTTGAGTTAATCTGAGTTAGTTTCTCAGTATTGAATGCCCCCGTAACCCAAAGAGATATTTAAAGTAGCCATCATGGTATGTTTTTAAGTCTCTCCTTTACGTTGCACTAAAATAACTGGTTAGCCACTCTGCACAGACAGACAACGAGTGCTGCAGTGATTCTGGTCAGAGCTGGTAAGTAGAGTAGCACTCATCTACATAAACTCTGTTATCTGATTAGAGGGAACATCCTCCCAGTTTAATCAGCTTCAGAGATGGATTTACCAAGCTTTCAAATTTCAGCATTAATGGCCTTAATGGATAAAGGTTGTTAAATGCTCATTTGAGTGGATTTTAATTTGAAATATACAGATATGAGACCATATAGTAGTAACTATCATACCTATAGGCAGCACATTGCATGATGTATTCGTATGGTAATTTAGATGTTACTAGTGCTATAGAGCAGGGCTTTATGACCCATACAGACCCAGGGACCCCCCCACACAGATACATGCCAATAATACATTATATAAATCTTATTATTAGTTATGTTCATTCAAATAAACTAAATCTTCTTCAACCCTCACAGTACTTTTATATATATATATATACATTATAAGAATATTTTACAAAATGTAAAAAATAATATATATGGAGTTTTTCATGCAAACCATTAGCAGCTATTGGGATCTGAGTGCTTGACTTGCCAAAACCAATTCTGAAGTGAAAAATCCCAAACAGATGTTCATGTTGAAGCTCATTATTATTTTATCAAGAGCAGGTTGTGCAATAAAAGCACTCGGGGTGTTAAAGGTGAGATACAAAAGGTACAATCAGAACAATGGGTTGCTTAACCCAGTTGTCCTTGTGCAATAAAAGATCAGCAATGGCACTATTGTACAGGATTCCCCTGTCACGATTCTCTCTCCCCCAATCGCCTGAATATCACAGTGATTAAAGCCTCCTACTTTCTTTTTTTGCTCTGGGTTGCCCTCTGCGACAAGCATGTACTCTCCCTGTAATTAAGCCACTCTTCCAGCCATTAGATTTCCCTCTTTTGTCACTTTCCAAGCAGTCACTGATTACACAATGGCACAAATCCCAAAAGATCATCAGCGAATCAGGGAAGCAGCATTCAGGGAAACTCAATGAGTGAAATGTGATGACAGGAGACAGGGGCCAGTTCCACACCCACACACTGTGA
>JAZGTK010003816.1:0-25988 GCA_036877625.1 Ambastaia sidthimunki
AGAGTCCTAGTTCTATAGACATTACTCAGTCATTTTACAGTCACCACTTCTACTTCACCACTTCACACTCTCTTGCACTCTCTTTATTTTACACAGATTGGGCAATCATCTGATGGGACAGAGATCAATGAGCAGCTGTACTCTCCTGTTTCCAATATTTTTCATGGTGAGGCTTGTTTCAAGAGCCGTTACTGAGTGAATATAATTTTAAGAGTTGTCCGGCTTGGTGGGAACAATGCATCAAGAACTAACACCATCACGACTATGTCTAAGTTTTAACCCACGCTTAACAGCCGACCAGTATGATGTTTGTGCCAAATTTCATGTCATTTCAAGCATGTTAAACACCTCAAATACATCTGAATATGGTTTTAAAGTTTGATGCATTACCAAGGCAACAATATTTAAGTTATCACAAATCCTTTTTTGAAGTCCTGAAGTGACTTGACTAAGTGTAAGTTGACTATAGAATTTGTTTTAAGTGACACTTCCTGTTGCTCTTTGATGATGCTATAAATGTCACAATAGTCACATCAGTTCACAACACCAAACATATTTCATAAACATAAGTTTGGTGTAAATTGCTTGGATATTAGAAACTTCCTGTTTCTTATTTTTCACAAAGTTATCACCTTGCCATGGCAACACCATTTGAGATATCCAAAATCCCTTCACAATTTTGCATAATCAATGTCTTTGCATGAAGTGCACCAAGTTTGGTGACAATCGCATGAAATTCCTAGGGCTAGTATTTTTAAGTTCACAGCATGCAGCATGCAAAATCCAAAATAATCGACTGTTGGGCTTAGCTAATAGGTGTCAGGGCGAAAGCTGTTCAATTCAACAAGACCAATACATGTACCATATTTGTACGTGTATTGGTCTTTACCAGGGGGTGCTACAAACCTATTGCCCTTACCCCTACCACAACAAGTTTAATGTAAATCTGTCAACACATGCTGTAGATAATAGAGACTTCCTGTTCACTTATTTTTTGCCATAAATTTACTGCCTTGCCATAGCAACACTGTTTGACCAAAAACACAGTTTGCCCAAAAACTACAGCGCTATTGCCACATGATTTTATTGCACATGCTTTTAAGTGGGTAGATGGGGAAGGACTGTTTTAAACTGTTGTAAGAGACACTTTATGCTTCCAGGTGGTGGTGATATGACCATAATCACAGTAGGCATAATCTATATAGTCAGTCCCCATAGCTAAACATATGACTCAAGTCTGAGTGCATGTAGAAGATATCAAATACTTCCTGTTTATCAATTCTTGCCATAAATTTGCCTTGCTATGGCAACACCGTTGGATTTAAAACCTGCTTAGCAAACATTTTGCATCTTCAATGTCACTTGGAGAAAAGTTAGAAAATAACAGAAATTACAGTTTAGCACAACATTTTGGGACATCTTACAGCAACAAATCAAAATGTGATATGTGTGTGTATAGACATACATGTATGAAAAAAATGCATGTATTTATATATAACTGGTAAGAGAGTGGGAAAAAGAAAACGAACATGCACATGGTGAAGTTTTACAGTTGTGGCTTTTGCAGCTCACAAAGAAAACATTGCATCTAATAATGAAACTTTGTTTTGACTGTCTGACATGTAATGTGGGCAGCTACCATCCATTTCAATGCAAGAAAACGGCAATAATGCTGTTAATAATAGGATTGTGTCTGCACTGTTTCACCTGTGCCCATGATTCTCCTTACAAAGTTGCTCTGTAATTGCTAATGGGACACTTATGGGATGCTAATGTAGAAAATGTGTTTAACAAATTGAACATGCCAAGATGCAAAAGTAACAATATTCACTGAAAAGTCACGAAGTGTAGTCAATATAGATCTTAAGAAGAAATCCTGGTGGATAACTGGAACACTTTCCTCCCCTAAAGGTTTTGCAGCACTTCACTGTGATGGCGATAAAACTACGCCAAAGCAGCACAATGCCAAAACTGCAGTTACAAGCCACCCAGGATAATAATTGTTCATATTTTCTGTATAACTTTTGTTGATAGGCAGAGGCTGCACAATGTAATTCCTTATGCAGGAAAAACCCTGCATTAGCTCCCCTAAACTGTAAGTCAGCCAGACTTTTAAATACCTTATCCCAAGGGATTCATGTGATTGTCACCTAACTTGGAAATATTCCTCTGTAGTTACTCTTGTCTACTCTTACTCTAGTTACTGTAGTTTACTCCTCTGTAGTAGAGTTTGCAGTGTCCCATTTTGACTAAAGTGTTAGTTATCTAAAGTGTTAGTTAACTACGCCAGTGCGGCGATAGTTTACTGTAAAAAGAGTCTGTAAGAGAGGTCACAGATATTTTTGAGAGGGGTAGAAAGAGTAGTACTGCATGCTGTGCTATCTCCAAAAAGTCAATAAGTCAGTAAGTCAGAGTCATTAAGTGTTTAACAGTCAACTTCATGTGTACCCCATAAACCAACAATACAGATGCTTAGGTTGGTTTCTCCAGGAAGTAATACAATCCTATTAAACTATAAAATGCTGAGTGCGTCTTTAATATATACTTTTAAAAATGTGTTAATGAACCTAATGATTTTGTGTTTGTGTGTAGTGGAGAGTGAAAGGTCTGAATCCAGTCAGAGGGGGGTCCAGGCAGAAGAGGATAAGGGCAAGGTGAGTCTCTCTCACCTAATTTGTGATGCATTAATCTAGTATTGTCCTTGGATAACTAAGTAATGTCAGTTACTTAGTTATCCAAGGAAATCATACTAAGAAAATATCTGCTAGTGTTAGAATGGCATGTTATACCTGTAGTATTTTATTCTTAACAGCTCTTGCTGGCCTGTATGTTTTTAACACGTACCCCGACTAGAAACACATTGATTAACACTGGCATAGGCTATTTGATTGTAAAATGTAACACAGTGTAAATGTTATGGTTTGAATAATAATTTTAAAAATTCCTTTCACTTGGAGGCTGGCATTTTGTCGCAATACGTGAGACCGAATGGTTGCAACTCAAACACATTCTACTAATGTTACAGCGAGGTAAACATGGTAAACAACACTTATTATTATAATTTATCCTGTATTATCCTCATTGGTTATGATTCACTCTTGTTAAAATGGAAAGGGCCTCCAAGTAAAAGGATTTTTTAAAAGGTTTAAAAGTTTATTACTTTTAAAAAAAGTTTATTAAAACCATAACATTTACCATGAGACCATGAAGTTTTAATTTCACTTTCTTATAGCCAACGTCAGCGTTTATTTAGTAAGCCATACATGTTTGTAGTGTACCCAAAATTTACTAATTTACAGCTTTGTAAATTACACCTTTTTAAAAGCTTCAAGCTTTTAAAAAGGATGTAAAAGTAAAGTTACTTAATGTCACATATGATGTCATATTATTTGCATATACACACCTCAAATCAAATATGGCGGCAAGTATCATTGATCACGATTGGAATATAGGCAACGTCAAAATATGAATAATATTAGTAATCTCCTTGTGGTTTATTTATCACCCAAACTCTGTTTTGTGACTTCTATCAATTAAGTCCACCCACATGTCTGTACAATGTTCTAATGCTGAGATATGGCTTATTCATTTTATTACATGATTGCTAGGGTACAGTAATTAGTTGCTAGGGTGTAGCTAAACAGTTAACAGAGTAAAACTATTAGATGGTTGTGTGTGTGAATCAAAAGAGCCAACTCTTATGTCTCTATGATGTTCTGGTGCTGAGAAATAGCTAATTTATGTTGGTTGCTAGGGTGCTCGAAATAGTTGCTAGGGCATGGCTGGATAGTTTGCATGGTAATAATTAAAGACTTCTTGTGAGTCTGAGTCAAAAGAGGCCACCCACTTGTCTCTACGATGTTCTGATGCCTCTCACCTTTTTAAATGGAAGACAATGGATGGTTGCTAGGGTACTGTAATTGGTCGCTAGGGTGTGGCTATGAGGTTGTAATGTCACCATTTGGCTGCTTGCTAAGCTGAGCGATATAACCCACCCAAGTCTTTACAACATTTTGATGCGGAGCTATGATGTCACAAAATTTTTTTTTTCCCATTTTTTTTGTACACCCTAAAAACCTGATCATGTAGACCTGATCATGACTGATAAAAGTCATAGCACATCTCTCCTCAATAAGCCAGTTGATTTGACCCCTCATTCATGGGTCTAATATAAACAGGGATAAGTTATGTACCAAAGTTTTGTCCAGAAAAAGAAATATGCAAGAGATCGCTTGCAGGACACCACTAATAACAATAATAAAAAGAATAACAATGTATACATATACTTATAAATACATTTATTAAATATAACAAATAAACATGACAAGCAATTGTTTTTTCTCTTTATTATCAACAAAAACAATAATCCTGACAAACAAAAAGCTGCTATGCATAATGCAGCCGCATGTAAATCAAAACTCGCCTTCCTGAAGTTCGGGTGTTGTTTTTTGTTTTTCCTTCGTTCATGATTCAATTCATGATTCATGAATGATGATTGTAATGAAACAGAAATAGTTACAAGATATGAGCAAGATGTATTAGATTACCAGTTTATGCTACTTAATGGTATTTTCTTACCTTTAATCTGGAGTACATTCATCCAAATTAGCTGCCTTCTAATTTAGGATTCAAATTGTTAATTGTTTGTGTTCAGTGTTAATGATCAGTTAATGTTGTTTTGTGTGCCTGCCAGCATCAGATGGGCAATGGGGGTCTAAGACGGGTTCTGTTTCGCACTCAACCAGATGTGCTGCTCCTGTCACTCAGAGATCAACAGATGGAGGCAGGACATAACGGCGAGTTGAAGGAAGAGAAAGGGTAAGAAATGCAATCAGATAAGTGAGAACTGAATAACTGTGCAAACATACAAAATTGTAATATACATTACTGTTTTGGATCACTTGATACCTTATTGTTAAAAAACTTAGTGATGTACAAGCATATAATAATAATATTATTAAGTAATACCAAAATATAATATAATAACAAATATAATAATACCAAGTAATAAAAACAGCCTATTAGAGCATAGCATAGATGGGAACTTCTTTAATACTGTTTAAAAAAATCTCAGGTTAATGCTTTGAGAGACTGTATGGTGAAATGCCAAGAGTACATTTTTGCAGATTCTACACAAAGGGTGGATACTTTGACAATGAAAATAATGAGAGACTAAGGAGTCACTCTGAATAAGTGACTGAGGGACACAGGTGTTGCCCCCTTGCAATGTTAGAATGTCAACTTCCGTTTTGTCTCGTTTTACATTTGTACAACTAAATTATAATTCTAATTATTTTATGTACAATACTCTATCAATATTGGAATTCTTAATATATTATTACTGTTAATGCTACCTAGGGAGGTTCATTGTACCGCCACACCAACAAGTGACAGTTCACCTAAAGTTTTTCAGCTTCAAGTTCTTAAGAAAGTTCCATGCATATAGAGAATTTGTTTTTTTAGGATTCAGAACACATGGTCAAGTTTTAAATAGTGTCAGCCACTGTGTTTATAAAATAAACACTGAAAACACTTTAATTGTTGTCCCTCTTATATAGAAATTGTACCAGTTGAATTTGTGTACCAATTAGTTTTCTTTTTCGCTCCTGCGTGTATGGCAGCTCATAGAACTATACATAGTAAAGTTATATGTGACACACACATAGAGGACAGTCTGAAATGTTTCCATAGCAAATTTGGAGTCTCTACCTCAAACTCTGTAGCGCCACCAACAGTTCAGAGTTTCACTCATGTTTATGCTCGTAACTTCTGAACCATTTGGTCTATAATTATTATTATTATATATAATTAGAGTGGTCTCTCTAGATTCCTTAAGGCATGCTGAGTCTAACCATGTCTGATGTACAAAATGGTCAGCCATTTTTTCATAAGATATGAAATTTGGCACAAAGATAGAGCACATCTGAAATGTTACCATAGCAAATTTAAGAGTCTGTACCTCAAACTGTGTAGCTTTGCCAACAGAGCTCATTCATGTTTGTGCTCATAACTTTTGACTCGTATGTCCTAGAAACATTTTTGAATTTTTTTCATCAGAATCCTTGGTTCATGATGATTTAAAGGTCATTGCCGGCATTTTGAAAAGCCTACTTTTTTTCTAGGCCGTTCGTACAATCAGCTTGTAGATGTAACATCTAGAGTCACTGAGGATAAAAGGTTATTAAAAAATATTTAATCTGCTAATCCATTCTCATATAGTGTCAATTTTTTTAGCAATTCAGTTCAATTCAATTCAGTTTTATTTATATAGCGCTTTTACAATGTTACATTGCTTCAAAGCAGCTTTACAACAAAATACTGAGATAAATTCAAACACTAATAAATTGAAAAAATAAATAAAAATGAAAAATTCTACACAATATATGGTGTTAAAATATTGTGTTAAAAGTCCTTGATGGTATTTCCATCACAAGTTGCCTTAAAGACACACAGAACAAAATACATACAAGTAATAGAACAAAGGAACAAAATACATACAAGTAATATGTTATAAGTAATATGCATACAAGTAATACATGTTAGAATGAATATTTTGATAGCCAAGGATTCTGTAATCAGCTAAGGATTCTGTAATCAGATGCAGTGGTAGTTTTGTTGTGACGGGTGCGTTGGGTGGCCTCCACCACCATGCTCTCCGAGCTGTTGTTCGGGACATGTGGCGTAACAAGCTCTGAGATAGTGTTTAGGGTCAACTGGACTTTCTGTGATGGAGTTTTCGGCATGAGTTCTGGCTCTGTGCTGAAGTCACTGAAGAACATGCGATGAGCTTCCTGCTGGATCTCGCCCAGCCAGACCATGTGGACATTTTCAATTTAATTGGTAAAATCCTGCAGTTTCCCATTGAAAACCTGCATGAGGGATTGCGTGGCCTCCGGCAAGGAACTCATGACGGCCACCCTCTTTAGCCTTTATCGACGATTTCAGTGGAAATGACAGCCCTTATAATGCAGTAATTAAGTTAAACCCTTTCCACTACTTCAGTCTTAACCATTTAAAGCCGCAATAATTCCGCAAACTCCCCTTGATACAGCAGCCTCTTGTTTGCCAGCCACCAGCAAGCATGATACAATTCGCTACCTTAGAATTATACGGTTCTATCTGCATTGTAAATACCAAAACTGATAAGTGGAACAAATTACTTTAAAGCATCAGAGTTACAGACACCCCGAATGTATTCCAAATATGAAATATTAAAATTCTAACTAATTTAGAATACCATTGCCTTGGAATTACAAGGTTCTATCTAAGAAAACAGAAAAGATAACAATAATTGAAGTAATATTTACAATTTACTCATGTAGCTTATCTTGAATATGTTTTCATCTATCCAAATGTTATATCTAAGCTTTTAATTGTACAGTGTTGCGTCCAGTGAAGAAGCAATTTTTTGAGTAACATGCTCCAGGCAAGTAACAAGACAGAAGGCTTGAATGCTGTAAATAATTGTTTATTTTGTTTGATTATATGGATCATGCTGCTCAAGCAATTGTCTGAAAGATGAAAACAACAACTGCAACAAAAACATAAACCTATGACTGCCTCAAATAGATATTATAATATTTGTTTTAGCTAGTGCTAGTTAGCGTTAGCTAGCGCTAGTTAGCATTAACATTAGCTAGCTAATGTCATATCATGAACTAGTGAAATAAGTTGTCAAAAACAAAGGCTTTTTGAGAAATCTATAGCTCTTTCCTTGTTGCTTTCAGTGACTTCACATTTACCAAGTCTCATAACACAGTATTAAACCAGTGGGACTGGGACAGGTTTATTAGTAACATAAAGGGGTAAGACCTGAATGGTCCTCCTGTGTACATTCCAAATTATGATTGGGCCGCCGCAGATAGAACCTTATAAGACCAAGTTTGAGTTCAATTTCACAAATAGAACTTTTTTGTTTTTCAAATTAAACATCCAAAATGCATTTAAAAAAAATAAAAATAAAACACCTTTAATAGTGTCAATAAGTTACATTAGAGTAAAAATATGTCAGAACCGTATAATTCTAAGGTAGCGAATTGATATGAGGCTGTATCTTGGGAATTCTTTGGTGCATTCACAGGCGTGACTTGAGGGTGTTTGCACGCACCACTTCCTGGTCCATAGAAAAATAATGGCTATTTAGAGTGGTCTCTTTAGATCTCTTGAAGCATGTTGAGTCAAATGATAACGGATGTTCCAGGGTCGGCCACTTTGGGCATTGCCCATTTTCAATTGTCATAAAATGCCCAAAAAACTTTATATAATTTATCCTCACTATATTCCGAGGTTTTATGCAAATTACGAAAATGTTTATATGCAATGCAATAACAATAATGCTTATATATAAAAATGCAATAACATTGTTATGCAACTTCTTTCCTAAGATTCTTTGGCTCATGCCAGCTATGATACCAAATTTGTCATAGTCAATGCTACTTCCTGTCTGCCATTTTGAATTATATTGAAAACCTACTTTTTTAAACTCCTCCCACAACGTTTGTCCGATTTGCACAAAACTTCCTATGTAGCATCTAAAGACACTCACAACAAAAAGATGTGGAATTAATGTGGAATTGCTTTGAATAAAAGTGTCTGCTAAATATAAATGTAATGTTGTTCAAATTGTTTTCTTATACCATGTCAACAAATATGACAGCATGCATATGCAATGGACTTCAGGCTGTATCTTTACAAAACGTTTGTGTGTTGATGTTGCAAGTGTCATTGTCACATCATCCTGGCAATCTCTTAAAAATTTGGTAGCACTGCCACCTATTGGTCAAACATTGTAAATTGTTTGTGTTGTAATTTTGGATTGGATCATCTGGGATGATATTAATACTACGTGTAAACAGGACAGTTGACCACTACCTGGTTTAAAAGTTTGGACTGTGTGTGTCTGCTCTGGTCGAAGGAGTTAAGCTGGTCAATGTGTCTGAGCTGTTGTTTCCACATGCTGGACAGAGCATGAGGAGAAAGTTGCCAGGAGTCTGGCAACAGTCTGTGCTCCACACAGAGATCTGATCTCTCCTTCAAGTCTGAAATTACATAAAGAAACAGAAAAAACAGAGACATACTAAATCCAGAAGAACTGTCAACGTTCCCAAGATGCTTGAAGAAACATACCACAAAACCCACTGTACTGTTTTAGGCACTTGTGTAAAAATGTGTAAAAAGTGAGGTTGCTTTCAAAAATCATGTAAAAAAATAAGAAAATGCAAAAAATAAAATCTATTTGCGCTGTGACCACCCTTTGCGTTTAAAACAGCTTTTGTCCTCGGTACACTTGCATATAATTTTTCAGGTAGCTTTGGAGGTAGGTTTTGTTATCAACATCGCTTTCCTGATTATGTGAATGATGATTGGTCAGTTTATGCTGCAAAAAGCACAAGACTAATGGTGGTAATTTGTAATTTATTTAGACTGGATGTTTTTTTTCTCTTTCTCTTAGGCTGAAGAATGATGGGGATTGGTCTTTGTCTCTGTGTAGCAAGAGAAATAAAGCAGCAGAACAGGAACTACATGACATGTCAGAGAAGCTGTCTCACCGCCTAGAGGAGCTTAATCTGGTTAGTATCTTACTGTAAGTTTATATAGGCAGTTGTAATTGAGCTATTATTGTGAAATACTGTGGGTTTTTAATTTGTTAGGCTATGACCTTAATACATGAGACAGTGGGAAATGAATATATACATCTGGCTTTAAACCATAAACAAACTTTTAACAAAAATGCAGTTGTTCACACAGGAGTTGTTTAACATAATATCCAACATTCTTCCCCCCATACAATTGAAGTGATTAGTATTTGGGGCTGTCTGGCTTTAGGAAGCACAAAACTTACCGGTAATGTTGGTCCATAATTTCCATAAATTGGTCCATAATTTGTGTGCTATATTTCAAATGTTTTAAAACAATACAACAGCTTTGTGTCATAATATAGTAGTATAGTGTCTTTTACAGTAAGGACATCCTTATTAACATCTACTTTAGTACCATGAAAAAATGTCATGCATGTTTTGACATACATGGAGTATACAGAAAGTGATTTATTTTAGGGTAAACCAAGCCTAAGAAACAACAGGTGTTAATTATAGTGGTTCTGTTGTGCAGATGTTGAAGCGGGCTTTGGGTGAGATTGGGCAGACATCTGAGTTAAGAAAGGAAGATGAACAGTCACATCACAGTGACAGCATAATGGAATGCAGTCGTACCCCCAAACCCACAGGTAAATTGTGTGCAGACCACACCACAAATATCACGTCATTTTTAACATTGGCTGTGCTCTAACTGCAGCATTCCAGACTGTTTAACAACTGTGTGTCTGTCCAGATTTATGTCACTCCAGTAAAGGATCCCATACACGCTCACCATCCCACTCTCCCCCACCTGCAAACTGCTCTCTCCAGAGCCAGCAAGAGAATGTGCTATTCAAAAATTCACACAGGACCAATCACAGAAACATCCAGGTACATCCCACACTATCCCAATAAACTGTATCTTCAAACAATTTTAATCTTTTATAGTCACATCAGCCTGATCATGTGGCTATGATTTTGAATGCTTTTGTGTAGTTAGCAGATTGTGAGGATAAACTGAACCATGTATAGTGCATTTTACACTGTAAAGATGGTGACACATTGCGTTTTAATTTTCATACACAGCTGACTGAAAATAAAACTCAAGCTGTGTGTCATGATATCAGCAAAGTGACTCTAATGCAGCATTTAATTTTCTTAAACCCAAAGCCCGGGTTTACTTCAGGTCATGTAAACGTAGTAATGAATAGTGTTTTATATGTTTCTGTAGGAACGTGAGTACTGTCAGCCAGTATGTAGAAAAGCTCATCTTTCCAGATCCAGCTCCAAGACATCTCACTCCCAGTCTTCCCATACCAAACCCCAACAGCCAGCCAGAAGACATACACAGCCCCACAAGAGAGAATCTAGTGAGAATACACACACTTTGTGCACTAATCAGAATCTCATTAATTTTACAATTATTTTTTCATTTACAACTGAAGATAAAAAAGACATAATATGATTTTTTTGTGTGTGCATGCATTATTTAGTGAAAGTGAAGGAGAACAATCTTCTCCCTATTCTGCTGGAGGAATTTCCACAGGTACAACTTTCTCCTCATGCTCTGTCCAGCATGTGGAAACAACAGCTCAGGCACATTGACCAGCTTAACTCCTTCAAAAACCAGAGCAGACACACACAGTCCAAACTTTCAAACCAGGTGAGTAGTGGTCAACGTTTACACCTAGTATTTATATCATCCCAGATTATCCAATCCAAATGCAGGTGCAAATGCAGTCCAATGTTTCATGTGATCATTTTACTCAAAAATGGGGTGGCAAGAAACTGGCAAGCAACCACATTTGTTGTCTTGATTAGTATGTATTAGTATTTCACTGAAAAGAATGAACACCTAATCAGCATTCCGAATCAACTAAATGCGAACAGGGGTTCCATTGTTGTGATGAAGAGAGAAATTTTAGACACCTGGGTTTACAGTATAAAGTAGTCAAGTCTAATACAAAGGAAGCAGTGTTTATAATGATACAGTTTGCTGGACAAACAGGAAAACATTTTGTTTATTTCATTTTGTTTAATGTTTGCTGTAAAAAATGTTGTTATAGATAAGTTTTATATTTTATATATTTACCAGTTGATGTAAAACCTGGTTACTGGGATGTTACTGGGATTGTGATTAAGCCACTAACATGTAAACACAAATGCAATAACAGAAACGCAATACACTGCTTTCTTACAATAAACATTGTTCTAGTGCTCATGTAAACATTGACTTAATTTTTGAGTGTGGTGGCTTAATAATTGTAGCTGGAGGAAGCTCAGAAAAGACATGATATACTGGTGAACATCATCCGCAAAGAACAGGAACACAACCACCGCCTGGTAAGTATGCATTACCATAAAATAACAAGCAACCAAATTGCCGAACTTTGTGCTCATAGTTTCTTATTCTGTCTGTGTGTGATTCAGAAAGAGTTCAGGGAGAGGATCCGGCAGCAGAAGTTTGCTCAGAATAAGCTCAAGGAGCAGCGTCAGCAGGTTGCACGTGCTAAGAAGTACTACAGTGATCATCACGTTCAGCTACGTTCTAGGCTGATGCGGGCCAGGACACACGAAGAGAGAGTAGGTTTTAAATTCATATCCTCTTATTAGTGGTGCTTGCATAAGGGTTCTAAACCTATTACCCATTAAACTTCAGCTTTAGCTTGTCCCGCAGTATTTGTATTATACACATAAATGGTTCTTTAAATTGTGGAGATTATTTAAACAAGATTTGTTTCTAATTTGAGAAATCCATAGAATTGGTAGAATTGATGAAATTCATTAATTGGTCTGGAGTAATCACAGTTCCTTGTTGGTGAAACTTTGCTTGAATGCTAGAGTTTCTTGCAGTTATTCAAATCTGTCTAGAGGCTCATACTTTCTATTATTAATATTAGTCTCTGGTGTCCCCAGATTGTGTCTGTGAAGCTTCAGCTTAAAGTACTTGTGCATATATGTTTAAACACAGATGAGCTGCTGCACGTGCCCCTTTTACAGCTTGTGCTTCATCTGATACTCCCGCAACAACAAAACTGGAAAACTTGTACTTTAAAGGTGTTCGCAAACTGGTTGTCAAGTGCAGCGACATGTTTTTTTAAACAGAAGATATTGTTTTCTGTTAGTCTTCACATACAACGGAGAAATAATATACATATAATAATATCACAAAAAAAAAAAAATTAATTTTGAACTTGAAATTACACATACAGCATGTGCACTGTATGTGGTGTATGACCCTGTTCATGTCGCTGAGACATTATCACTAATGAGCACAGATAACGATAACATGGCGGTCTGTAAGTCACTCACTTTGGGCAGGATCTATGCTTATACGATTTATCTCCTTGCGATTTAAGTCGCTTTGGATAAAAGTGTCTAAATGTAATACTGCAGCTGCTATCAGCCTTTGTGGGCGAGGGCCTAAGCTATGCAACGTCCATTTACACTGAGAATGCCAACAGCCTGTTCAGTGGGACTGTTGAGATTTAATGGGGATTAAAGAAAGGATGGGTGGGTTTTTTTATCATTATAGAGTGGTTCTGTACACACACTGCCAAAGATGTTATGTTTTTTTATGTTATGTTTAAACAACATATAAAAGGGAGTTTTCCAGAACTGGTTGCCTTTAATGCACTGGCTGTTTATAAAAACGAAACCTCTATGTTTTCCTCTCTGTTGTAGCCTTAACTTTTCTGAACAATCCTGGAACTTTTGTATTACATAACTTTTAACTGCCTCTATTAGAATGGCATACTTTCATATTCCTGATTTATAAGTTGGTTTAGATGAACAAATGGTAAATGTAAATACACGTTACCATATCAGGCCCTATCTAGGACCAAAATATCATCTGCAGCCATGCTTTGAGTGCTATGCTATATCATGAGTGAAAAATTGTGTTTGTTTAGGTACTTAGACAGATCTTTGAGGAAGGATTGGAACTGCAGAAGGCTCTTCTGAGAGAGCAGCGTGCATACAATAAAGAACTGAATCAGGAGCACCGCCGCAAACACAAAGATGAGATTGACGCCATGGAGCACTATTACAGAGACCAGGTAACAGCATGGGGTTTCTTTCATCAATTCACTGTAATTATTCATGTCTATTATCATTGTCATGGACGGCTCGCAAGCCGCGACAAAGAATGAGACAACACGTTGGATTATAATCAAAAAATGGCAACATTTATTAAAGTAAGGATAACATAAGAAGAACGACTAAATGAAAACAAAACAAACAACTGACAAGAACGAGGACGACACGAGGAAGGGAGAGCAAGCCATCACAACTAAAGTACCAGTGTCACTCCAAGAGGAAAATGGTAACATCCTGCAAAATAAAAGACTCTGATGCTCCAGTGTCCCTCAATATTGTCACTGGAACTTTTGTTTCTTTACCAACGATGGACACATATCCATAGCTAATAAAAGGCACAAAATCTCCATCTTTTATGGGATTTACTGCTGTGGTAAATCCTTTACAAGATGAGTTAACAGAACTTAATACTGGTGCCACAAGGACAGCTGGCTTAACACGAGGAGCCTTTACCCCTTTATTCTTAGCTTTAAGCAAAGGACAATCATTTTTCCAGTGGCCTCTACCACGACAATAATTGAAGACCAGAGATGAATCTTTGGATGTACGATCTACTTTATCTTCAAACATTTCATTCCTTATCCGAAACTCAAAACTACTCTTATGCGTCAAAATATAATCGTCAGCTAACTCAGCAGCTTTAGCAGCTGTGTCAGCTTTCTGCTCATTTATATATGTCGCAATACGAGCGGGAACAGAGTTTTTAACTGTTCAAGGACAATTAAATTACTCTCCTCAAACGTGGTTACTTCAGATGCCATACACCAACGATTGAATGTATCAGTAAGCTCTCTAGCAAACTCAACATGAGCTTCATTAACTCTGGAAGAACAACTTTCTAAATTTTTGTCGGTACGCTTCTGGTACTAACTTATATGCCTTTAAGACTGCAGCTTTAACAATATCGTAATCTTCGCAGGCCGAGAGGGAAAGAACAGAATAAACTTCTTGAGCCCTGCCAGTGAGCACACATTGTAAAAGCAGTGTACATTCTTTACTGGGCCAACCTCTTGCCTCCGCTATCCGCTGAAACAATATAAAAAAGGTATCTGGGTCTCGCTCGTTAAATTTAGGAACTAAACGCAAATTACCAGCAGTATCAAACATTTGAGAAGCACTCCGAAAAACATCTGAGCCATTATTTAGTCCACCTTCTCTTATGTCTAAACGGCATTTTGGCAGCTCAATATTAGTCTGTTCGTTTCTAGTTTTTCACGCTCTACCTCCAATTTCAAATGCTCCTGTTCAAGCTGTAACAACAATAAATGTTCCTGTTGCTCAAAAGTTAAAGAGCTAACATGAGGTTTAATCTGACCAACGGTAGTTAACCTTTCACACAATATGGACTGCTCTATCAATTTTGTTTTAAGGGTTTCTCTAATCGTACTATCCTTTACTCTCCTGTCTCCAATTTCAATTCCATAATGATCCGCAACTTTGAATAATTGATCTTTTGTACACGAATCAAGCAAAGCTTTAGAAGGAGAGCTAATAAAATCTTCGACCAAATTAGACATGCTTGCATATTAAATATACAATACAAATAAAAGGCTTGTTCTACAAACCCCCGCAGGAGGAATAACAAGTTCCCATTCCCTAGCTACACAAAAACAACTAACTAACTCACCCCTAATCTTCGTGTGGATACTGGTGAGGGGTATTTAAGCCCCTAGCTCCCACTGGTACGAAGCAAAGCAACCAGCACGCTGGCAACTCACTCATACCACGGATATGCTCCCGAGACAACTGCTCTACTCACGGTCACCACACAAAAATAAAAAAGTTACTTTACACCACTCATTCCAAAAAGGGAGTGAGCAGCTACACCTAACAAAGGAACACTAATACTATTCAAAATTCCCTCTACGACAGGATTTGCAGAATCACTTACCTTTTAAAATCCACACAGCAGTCAGAGTACAAACACCGCAATCCATTGCATTCCGTCTTTGAAACAAACAAATCCACCGCGTATTTCCTTCAAAATGATGTATAAAACATCCCAAACAATAGCGCTATAGAAATCGATCACTTTTCCGGTTTTACGTTCGGTTCACCAACATGCCGAATTTCTTTACAAAATATCCGAACGCAAACAAAACAAAGCGCTTTCAACTCGAAAACAAATATTGAAAAACAACAGGAGTTTTCAAAAGTTAAAGGACGAGCCCCCATTTGTCACGGCCGGCTCGCAAGCCGCGACAAAGGAGACAACACGTTGGATTATAATCAAAAAATGGTAACATTTATTAAAGTAAGGATAACATAAGAAGAACGACTAAACAAAAACAAAACAAACAACTGAAAAGAACGAGGACGACACGAGGAAGGGAGAGCGAGCCATCACAACTGAGGAGAACTTTTAAATTTTGCCGGCATCAACCCCACACAGGTGTAAGCCATTCTGACGTCACTCACCCAAACTCCATTATACAAAACAAACAAAAAGAAAAACAAGCAACCAACAAATGACCCATACTAGGTTCATAACATCATGCAGTTTAAATGTTACATTGGCATGACAAAGGCAACGTGGCTTTAAAAAGCCAACATACTGACATTTCAAGCTTTAAATCAGCTGCTGCTGTTACCCAAAACTATTAAACAGTAAAGCTCAGAATTTGACTATAAATGCAACTCTAGCAGTAAACACAGAGTCAGCTGGGGTTAAGTATGGCATATACATTTGTACTGTCGTTTTAAATATATTTCTCAATATTTTTGAGAATAATACAAATTATAACATAACATTATAAATATATAAAACATATATACATTTCAAAATGTATGTTCAGTATAAAGAGTCTTACTCTGTTGATCTAATTTTTAGTGGCTTAAAGCAGTCATGGCTTTAATTTCATTTTCTGTTATCTTTTTTGTGAACAACTAATTAAGTATTTTATTAAGTAATTTAACTAAGTAATTTATTTTGTACTTGTTATTGCAGTTTTCTTTATTGGCTGAAACCCTTGCCCAGGAAAGGCAGGACATACAAGTCCGTAAAAAAGCACAGGAAAAGGTAAGTGTTTGCTGCTGTAGTGAACAAGAAATAAAGGCAGTATTTTTGGTAATAGAGTAAACATATATTAATGTTTGTGGCAATGGTTGCAATTATTATTGTTGTTTGAAAGAAGTTTAATATATTTTTATTATAAAATTCAGTTTTTATCTGTGTTAGTAGTATTTGGTTAACTGCATTTAATTTACGCTCCTTTTAATTAAGAAAAAGACTGATTATCATCATATTATTAAAGTGATTATCATTATTTCATGTCAGTAGAAACACTACTGTTTTGTTTTTCTTAACTGAATAGTTTGTTTAGTGATATTGAGAACAGTAAAAATAATTTATTTGTACAGCACTTACACAATTTAAAGAACCTTTTTAATAAGAAACATCTCATAAGTTGTAGAGTCATAAATGTCTAAATAACTAAAAACAGTTAATGTTAACATGTTAATGCTGCTTAGAAGTGCATTAACACAGCAATTACAGTTGCATAAGTAATGTTACCTTATTGTTTAGGTTATACAATTATAAATAAGAAATAACTTTTAAATATGGAACTAAATTATGTAATTATGTAATTTGTGCCCTATCATGACAGCAAAGTTTAATGATGCTCTATGCTGTATTTTATACAAAACCAAAGCAAGATCAGTCCCTGTCATCAAAGACCAGCAGTTCTAAAAGTATGTGTTTTTCACAGGCTCTGCAAAAAATGAAAAGAGAGTTGATGAATAGGATGGAGAAAGAGATTGAAGAGCTGCAAAAAATTATTATTCAGAATAATGAGGATGATTATTTTAGAGACTTGGAGGCAGAATGCTTACGGAAACGTATACAGATGGCGTCCTTCCAGTACAACACCAGCTGTCTGCACTGATCAAGCTGGTTGATTTGTGATTAACACTGATATCCAATGCATTTTTCTTATGTGCAGACTAATCTTAAAACGTACCTCAACTGAAAACAAGTATCTCGACAATTCAAAATAATAAAAATAAAATTCAGCCTGATATATTTATTTAGTTCTTGGAAAGTAAGCGTTTGTGTGATGTTATTGAGTTACTTTCTTTAATAACCAAACTTTGTTGCACTATATAGTACTGGTTTCAGGTCAGCCAGCAAAGCCAAAAGCTGATCCTGGATCAGGGTCCACTAGCTAATGATGAATGTTATTTGGATTGTAAACTGTTCTATAGCGACAATGTGTGCAGTTAGTCACTTTTCCCCAGTTTAAGTTTTTAGACCTAAAATCTCCTGTTGCTGACAGTCTTCCACTTTCTTAACCTAAACAGCTGTTTTTATAATTGTTTTTCCTGACATGTATTGTATTGTATGTGCTTCTCCTCTTGTCAGTGATTTGTAACATCATGAATGTTTAATTGTAATCTTTTTCACATCACACTAAATGCTGGATTGTTTTTAACTGAATGTCCTAACATTGTTAAATTTATGCTGTGACTATTTATTAAATCTCATACTTCACCCACTGGACTTTCTTAGAATGTCTTAAATATAGAGGAGCATCTGGGTTGATCTTTCTGGTTAGAGAATCATCCTGAGGATAATAGCGAGTAGTACGGGCCTATTGTACCTAACACAGCAAGCATATCTTTTACCAGATGAGTCCCAAAGTCAGTACCCTGATCTGAATAAATCTGGCTTGGCAGTCCATAATGTACAAAGTACTTCTCACACAGGGTTTTAGCCACTGTCGGGGCCTTTTGATCTTGTGTGGAAAAAGCCAGCATGTAACAAGTAAAATGGTCAGCAACAACTGTACCTGCTCCAAAGTGCTCCATGTTGTCATGACATAAAGGTAATTTTGTTCAAACACAGGTTCTGCCTAGAGTCTGTGTTGGGGAGTAATTTGCTCTGCCCAAGGAATTTTTCTTCACTTATACCTTCTGGAAACTGTCACCCAATGATTGATTTAAAGGGTAACAAATTACTGAATTCTGTACCCTCAAATCTCTTGTAGTACCCACAAAATCTGTTCTTTACTGAACTGTTGTAGCTGACTTCAAGGTCAGATTCTGTTTGTCTGTCTTCAGAAGTGTGAATCACCTTTGAATTAGTAAACCCCTTCCTTATTATTATTTAATACAATTATGGTTTCTGTTAAACTATGATAATTATTAAAATATAACAATGTATGTTCCATACCAGTTAAAATTGTATAGGCTATTCGTGTAACTTATACCTACAGTATAGCCTAAGAACATGAATGAACATTTTAGGGAAAGACATTTAGGATGGTCATGTTGATTAAATGCAAAAGCTTGCACACATGCAAGTTCAAGTTAGCCAGGGGCTACAGTCATTGATATGGGCATTAAATGTGGCTTCAGATGCCTTTTTGGCACCTCAGGGGTCTTAGGTTTGTGGGAGCATACTGTTAGATGGTAATCCACCCGGCAGACGGACCATGACCTAGCACTTGAATGGTTGAGGCTTGTCACATGCGAGGTGATGTATCAAAGAAGTATTCTCATAAGCATTTAAACACAGAAAGGTTTTCTGAATGATTTCAAGCTTATGTCTTTGAAGGACAGAACTCTCTAAACCAAAAAGAAAAAGCTGCGTTATTATAAACACTGTGACAACGAACTGTCACACAACACTTTGGACATAAGAAACTGGGGAAAAAAATGGTTAAACATTGATTTTCAGATCTAAATTTAATTTGTTGATGTATAAATGAGTGATTATTTCACAGATTGTAGTTTGTCAGTGTCTTTGAATGCTCAAGTAACAAGTGTTTGAAGACATTCAACTAAAAAGAATTTGGTGCAAAAATTGACAACTAGATTTGATCTGTCTTCATGCGAATAAACAAAGTACCCCATGATGTTGGTATAATTCCTGTATTTCATCAGGTTTAACAGCAGATTAGTGGAAAAATTAGACAACCATTTATGTACAGTTTTGTCTGAAAGGGCTGATTAACAGCAAACACTATGACATGTGTGGTTTGACTTTGTGCAGGCTTGTATCATTCTCTGCTCCAGAGTAATTTCCAATAATTGGCTGAAAATAGCAGACTGATACCTGCAGACATTTCTTTCGAAATTTGTTAAGCTTTTCAGCCCATTGCACAGCACCCCCCTAATTGTATTAACATCTTGTTTTGAAAGAATACATATCAGATGAGGATTCAATTGCAGGCTTAATTTATTAAACTACATATATGACCCGATCTAAACATCCAAATTGCTTTACATTCTTTATTCTTTCCTGATCCCAGCGTGGTGAGCATATTTTATTGTTGTTTACAAGTCATTTGTAGTTCATGTTAAGGTTTATGGAGATCGCTGTGGATAAGCGTCTAAACGCCAAATGTGTTGCAGTTGTATTTTAAAATATTTATTCAAATACTTTAAAATAATTTGAGCTTCAGCCTGGTTTAATATCATTTATATGTATACAAATGTCTTTGGTCAAATTAAGCTGTAAAATAATAGTTTATACATTTAAATGGAATAGATTTTTAAAGATATCAACAAACTTTAAACACAATTTTTTCAGGTTTTCAATTTGAAAAAGAGGGTAGACAACCATAATTCAAATGGGTATATCTTTAAAACCATTCAAGGTATGGCTTTGATTAGGATATGTTTCAGAGGATAACAAACCTTTCATTCAGAGAGGGGTCTTATCTACCATTAATGGTTTGTATGACCCACTTGGATTCCTTGCACCTGTTACTATACAAGGGAGGCTGCTGTTGAGGGAACTAACCATACAAGGCAAGGACTGGGATTCTCCCCTTGCCAGAGAACAAGGAGACAGAGTGGAGAAAATGGAAATCTTCTCTTCAGGATCTGAAAGAGCTTAAAATACCACGTGTTAGCTCATCCATTCTTCTGTCCGATGCCCAGAGTAAAGAAGTTTGTGTTTTTGCTGATGCATCAGTTAAGGCCATTGCTACTGTAGGATACCTAAAATTGACAGATCGACATGGTCACCCAAGTGTTAGCTTCTTATGTGGGAAATCCAAATTAGCACCACAGCCAGACATTACTGTCCCCAGACTGGAGTTGCTGCTGTATTAGCAGTGGAGATTGTGAGTTGATTGTAGAGGAGATGGACATGAATTTTGGCCATATTTGGTACTATACCGATAGTAAAATAGTACTAGGCTACATCCATAATGAAACATGAAGGTTCTACGTCTATGTGAACAACAGAATTCAACGAATCCATAGATATAGTTTACCCACGCAATGGAGGTATGTTCTCCACTGAACATAACCCAGCAGACCATGGATCCAGATCTGTACCTGCAGCATTCTTAGGTGACATTTCTTGGCTCACAGGCCCACAGTTCTTGCATAATGCTTCTCAGCTTCATTCTGAATCATAACAATCATTTGAGCTTGTGGATCCAACCTTAGACTCTGAAATACGCCCACAGGTGTTTTCGAACCTTACTGAAGTTTCTAAGCTCACATGGAACTCCAACATGGATGCCAAAGGTGCTATATACAGTGGGGCAAATTAGTATTTGATACACTGCAGATTTTTAAAGTTTTTCCACAAAGAATGGAGAGATCTGTAATTTTCTTTGTAGGTACACCTCAACTGTAAGAGACGGAATCTAAAAAAAAATCCAGAAAATCACATTGTATGATTTTTAAATAATTAATTTCCATTTTATTGCATTAAATAAGTATTTGATCATCTACCCCCAGCAAGAATTCTGGCTCTCAAAGACCTGTTAGTTTGTCTTTAAGAAGCCCTCCTATCCTCCACTCATTACCTGTATTAATTGCACCCGTTTGAACTTATTACTGGTATAAAAGACACCTGTCCACACACTCAGTCAATCAGACTCCAACCTTTCCACTATGGGCAAGACCAAAGAGCTGTCTAAGGACAAAATTGTAGACCTGCACAAGGTTGGGATGGGCTACAGGACAATAGGCAAACAGCTTGGTGAGTAGGCAACAACTGTTGGCGCAATTATTAGAAAATGGAAGAAATTTAAGATGACTGTCAATCTCCCTTGGACTGGGGCTCCATGCAAGATCTCGCCTCGTGAAGTATCAATGATCCTGAGAAAGCTGAGGGATCAGCCTAGAACGACATTGGAGGACCTGTTGAATGACCTGAAGAGAGCTGGGACCACAGTCTTAACAGTTACCATTAGTAACACACTACACCGTCATGGATTAAAATCCTGCAGTCCTGCAATCCTGCAGTCCTGCAAGTTCCCCCTGCTCAAGCCAGCACATGTCCAGGCCAGTCTGAAGTTTCCCAAAGACATTTTATATTTATTCATTTGGCAGACGCTTATATCCAAAGCGACTTACAGTAAATTCAAGGTATACATTTTTATCAGTACTTGTATTCCCTGGGATCAAACCCACAACCTTTGCGCTGCTAATGCAATGCTCTACCAGTTGAGCTACAGGAACACAGAGACCATCTGGATGATCCAGAGGAGGCATGGGAAAAGGTCACATGGTTAGATGAGATGGATGGATGGGGCCATGTATCGTGAGATTTTGGGCAACAACCTCCTTCCCTCAGTAAGAGCATTGAAGATGGGTCGTGGCTGGGTCTTCCAGCATGACAATGACCCCAAACACACAGCCAGGGCAACTAAGGAGTGGCTCCATAAGAAGCCAGTCTCCAGACCTGAACCCAATAGAAAATCTATGGAGGGAGCTGAAACTCTGTGTTGCCCAGTGACAGCCCCAAAACCTGAAAGATCTGGAGAAGACCTGTATTGAGGAGTGGGCCAAAATTCCTGCTGCTGTGTGTGCAAACCTGGTCAAGAACTACAGGAAACGTCTGACCTGTAATTGTAAACAAAGGTTTCTGTACCAAATATTAAGTTCTATTTTTCTATTGTATCAAATACTTATTTTATGCAATAAAATGGAAATTAATTATTTAAAAATCATACAATGTGATTTCCTTAATTTTTTTTAGATTCTGTCTCTCACAGTTGAGGTGTACCTGCAATGAAAATTACATTCTTTGCAAGTGGGAAAACTTAAAAAAATGGCAGTGTATCAAATACTTATTTGCCCCACTGTAAATAAAATTTTATTTAATTTAAAATACTTGTGCAGCAATACATTAATCAAGCATATAACAACATGACTCAAAAGATCCAAGATTAGGCACAACAGCTGCAGCAATATATATTCTTCAGCACAATATCAAAAATTCAGAAAAATAAAAACAGGCCATAAACATGTATTTACAACAGAAGTGATAGCAATTTCCCTAGCATTACAATAGATAGAATGAAAAGCAGCATAAAAAGTTATGTGATATGCACAAATTCAAAAGCAGCTCTGGAAAGTTTATAAAGTGGATTATTCTCAATACGGCACACAATATAAAGTATTAAGCAAATAGGAGTGTGTGTTTTGTGGGTTCTTACACCAGTGTGTCTTGTAGCTCAACTTGGTGGAGCATTGTGTTAGCAGCGCAAAGTTTGTGGGTTCAATCCCAGGGAATGCAAATACTGATAAAAATTTATATCTTGAATTCACTGTAAGTCACTTTGGATAAAAGCGTCTGCCAAATAAATAAATGTTATGTAAATGTAAAGGGGAAAGAGGAAGCTGAGAAACTGGCAACAATCATTAAAGCATCATGAAATAAGTACAGATGGCTAAGGCAAAACTCAAGAGGTGAATTGGATCTGAAGAAATAAAAGTAGTTGCAAAGGATATAGGACAGTGAAATGAAGGGAAGGTATTTGTGTAGCATACAAGAAAAGGTTGGGGTGGAAACAATAACAGAAAAAATTATGTTATATTGACAAGAATGCTTATATAAAATTATATGTAAATATTTATCACAATTACCCTAGGGAAACATGAAACACTCCAATCCAGTAGGTGGCAGAAAATGTACCTTCTACTTGGTTTGCAAAAACGCTATTTAAATTAACTGAAGAAGCGAACTGTTGAGGTTTACTTAACGCACTCGTTTTACGTTCACCCTTTTATAAACATTAACAATGTCTGAGGACAGAGCTGAACGTTCAGATGGACGGATAGTGAAAATGGAGGTTGACTACAGTACCACTGTAGATCAGCGTTTGCCGGAGTGTGAGAAAATGGCTAGAGTAAGTCTGAATGAGCGCCTGAGTCATGCTGCGTGCTAAAACAAGCACTCTTCACATCAGTCTATCATGAAACTTTTAGTCTGCTTTATTTAATTTAACCACAGTGAGAAGTTGTTAATGTTTAATAAAAACAATGTAAGATCACACAAAAGCGAAAGGGAAACATTAAGTGTCATACGTTAACAGCCATAATGAAATTTCACTGTTAAAAACTATTTGTATTTATTTATTGTTAACAATGAATTTTGCAGTTCAAGGATATGAGCTCTGCGACCGAAAAATGTAACATGGTCTTTTTCTTTTTTCCAGGAGGGCCGACTACAGGAAGCTATTGAAAGTCTGCTGTCTTTAGAGAAGCAAACTAGAACTGTTAGTGTCTCACTATAGCTGGTGTTTATAAAAGTTTGACTTTAGTCTTAAAATGCTGTTATGCATTTGTTTGTGTGCTGTCACTCTCATGCAGGCCTCAGATATGGTCTCCACTTCCAGGATCTTGGTAGCGATAGTTCAGATGTGTTATGAAGCTAATGACTGGGATGCCTTGAATGAAAATATTATGCTACTGTCTAAGAGACGGAGTCAGCTGAAGCAGGTAAAAATACTGTTTTATTTTTTCACAAATATATTCTTATTAAATGATACATATAATTGCCAAGGACCGTGTGGTCATAATGTATAAAGTACAAAGTATAAGTGATAATGAGAGTAGGGTGGAAACTGGTAATTTTAACTGCACCAGTGCTTATTAATTAAGCAAGTCAAAATGTTGTTACTGTGTGTGCATTGTGCTTATGTCAGATAAAGCAGTCACATTTGTTTCAGTCAAATGAAGCTTTGAATATCATTAATTATTTGCTTTTGGCAAAAATTAATCAAGCTTAGAAACTGTGCCTCGATGGAAAAAAAATGTTGGGGCACATTTCACATTTGTTTTGACACATTTCAAAGTTCTAATGTTAGACATTCGGCATTACCACCTGTTCTGTCTTAGCACTTTGTACACATGTAGTTTAACGTTAGTGATAAAAAAAAAAACAAAGACAAAAAATAGAGAATAAATAGCAAGGTCAAATTTAACACCAATGTCCAAGTGTTCTTCGACTGGTTATGCATAACGTAATTGCAGAAACATCTCTAGTAAATTAGAACATGAAAATATTGCTGCAAGGAACAATATTGCTGCAGAATTAATTTATGGCCTCAGTTGAAAAGCTGTATATTGTTTAAAGCTATTGATGTAACGGTATCTTTTTCATTTTGGAAGAATAATGACACGTCATGACAAGTTTACAAAAATTGGGTCCAAACATTTTGTGATTTTGTAGTTCAGAAAAAAAACACTTAGGCTAGTGACAGTGCATGTGTGTTGGATTTGTAGTGTCAAATCTTAAATATGATTATTATCCTTTAATATCTCTACTCTAAAATGAGTTATATATTTTGCTGTTTTGTTATATAATTTGCAGCTTTGTGCTGAGCAGCTTCTCTGGCGATGCTCTGTCAGTGCTGTACTGCAACCATCTTCAGGTTCTGCTTATTTCAAAGAAATAGTTTAGTTTTCGTCAGCATATGAAAAGCAATCTCAAGATCAGAAGTTTAGATCAGATGATGTTCATAGCTTTAAAAACTCATAGCTTTAGTGTCTTGCTGTAGGATGAACTTGCACACCAGCCAATAAGTTTTAGGTAATTCAGTATCAAATCAACAAAATATTGGAAATTTCCCAATGAAGACCAACAAATAGCGATAAAAACCAAAATATTAAATGCTATGATGAGTAGTTAATGAGTAATGATAATGAGTAATTCACAAATTTGTAGAGTGGGTCAAAATAACAGTTTTCACCTGAAATTTGGAGCCGTATTAGAGGTGGTAAAAATTACTTGAAGGATGTTATTTTTACACAGAGATGTAAAAATAAGATCTGTTAGTAAAATATGTTGACATGTTGCATTATATGCCATTGGTTACAGTTCAAAAATTAGTCAAAAGCACGTTTTTGTCTACAAACCCCAACATGCCTGTAACTCAAGAAGTGTTTGAGATGCCTTAATGCGCTTTTAGGTTTTTGTCCTTTTCTTTTGGGAACTACATTTTCAAGGCCCTATATCAGGGGTGTCCAAACCTTTTTTGCTGGGGGCCAGGTGCAAAAAAATGTATGTTGTCTCGGGCCGCATGTCTGTAATAATAATAAAAAACTACTATTAGACAAGCT
>JAZGTK010003817.1:0-19581 GCA_036877625.1 Ambastaia sidthimunki
TTCTGCATCTCTGTGCCTCATTGTCAATGTTAAGAGCCAGAGGGTTTGTTCTAAGGCTGATAATAAAGGTTGTGTCATGTTTTTATTTAGCTTACTGTGACCTCGTGTGAAGGGCAAGGGAAGAAATATGCTAAAGCAGTTATACAGAGTCCATGTGAGGATAAAAAACAGATAGAAAGATAGAGCTGCTGTCACTACTTTGGATCCCTGGGAGCCCCATACACTTTATTATAGTAGTTTGCATTTAAATATGTTGATTGTATGCCATGGATTGTATGTGAAGATGAAAACCAGTTATGTTGTAAAAGGGGGGTGGCTGTATTGTCATCTTTGGTTTTGTCTTGGATTCCGTTTGTGTCTTTGTTTCGTTTCTGCATGCTATACGTAACAAGTACTAAATACAGCTGTTTCAAATACACATCTCAGCATATTTATACCTTAATATGAACTGTAAGTTGTTTTGTCCTCATGCTAACCAGTTGTGTTTTCAATCAGAAACCCATCGTTAGATGAGATGGAGGGTCACAGGTTTGATTCCCAGCACTTCCAGTTGAGGTGAGCAACTTCAGCTGCTGTTTGGGTTCTGAATGTTCACTTGTGTCCTCCTGAACAACACACTCTCTTTCAAAGAGCAGAGGGTGTGTTCTAGGTATTTTGTACAAAACGAGAGCTGCAAACTAAACAGTAATTTTTTAAAGTGCAGATGTGATGCCAAAAATAAAGTTCAAACTCAGATGTCCCTGGATGGTAATCTCTGTGAAGTCTCTTTACTGATCTGTCTTTATTAACATAGAACGTTAATTATTTAAAAGAACTTTTGAAGTTCTAAAGGCTGATTGACACTAAAATATTCATTTTTTAACAGAACCCTGATACTGATGATCTAAACTAATGTTGAACTAACCAGTTGCAATTCCTTCCTTATTCCTCTAACATGCTCTTACTGCAACATTTTATCCTCTCTCTCTCTCTCTCTCTCTCTCTCTCTCTCTTTCTATTTTTCTTCCTCTCTCTATTAGTGATAGTGACTGATATTGTTTTAAATGGCCTTTGCTGATACAGAAGCCTTAGGACACTTCTCGAGAATTTATTCAAATTTAGAGAATTTAGAATTTTGACTTGAGAATTTATTTAAAATCTAAACCTATAAATATTTTTTTTGTAAAAGCAAATGTAAAATTAATAAAAGAATAATTTGTGTTGTATCTTTGGAATATTTCATTATTTATTAAATAAGGTCACTTATTAAATAAAAAAACATACAAACTTCATAAGAAATATTAACTCTTTGTGCCTATTTAAACAAAATGTGCACATAATTTATTTGGAAAACTTGATAGGTTTTGGAACTGACTCCCACTAAAAGAGGAAGATAAAATGAAAGAATAACAACCTCTGTTAAGAGCCAAGAGATCTCAGTTCACAGTCTCATAACATAAGACGGTTAACTGGCCAGTATGTCAGCCTGTCACTACTCTCACTCAATCTACATCAGCACACTAACCCTCACTGCTCTACTCTCTGCCTCTCTGTGTCTCTCTCACACCAGGCCGCCAGAGCCAGTTTACAGCACTGTGAACAAACTGAGTGACCGCGCCCCCTCTCCCCGTCTCTACTCCCCCGTGGAGTTTGATAAAAGCCCCATGCACTCAATCCCCCACTTCCCTCACTATCATGTAGGCCTGCTCCCTGACTCCGAGATCACCAGGTACTGAGCGCAGCGCTCTGCATGGGACACGAATGAGGCATGCAAATGAAAACTCACTTTTGCAGCCACCACCTAATTTCTGCACAAACCTGCATGCCAGCCCTCATCTCAAATAACCGGCATGCTCCGCCCATCACATTCTACTCATGCTTGTGTGGCCCACCCCCTTAACCTTTTTGACATTCTCTGCAGGGGTTGAATACCGTGGAGAAATATTTATGTTTTAGAAAGAATTTCTTTGAATTTGAGATCTTAAACTCAACAGGAAGCAATAACCTTGTTTATTTTCATAATATACATTTCTGCTGTTATTGTGCATACGTGTGTGAGTCGTGTGCACATTTTTACTTATTTTTTCATCAAATTAAAAATCTGGCCCCGCCTCTGAAACTAATTTGTCTTTTTGCAGGATTTCATCATTTCCCCTGGTTATGTTTAGCCCCTCCAATTCAAAAATGTCACAATTCTTGTATGTATATCACAATCCTGTAAAATAATGGATAAAATCTAGCACATATATTTTTTCATTAAATGTCCTGTTTGGGTTTGCGAAAACTATTTCAAGTAGATTCCAATAAAAAAAATATAGCTTTGAATGCTGTAAACACAGCTAATGCTGTTTTGTAACATTAATTTTTATTCCTCTGTCTTCATGCAACAAGGATGCAAAGTGCGTTTAGAGGGCACGAGCATGAATATTGGTAGTTACCATGGCAGTTATCCGTGACAACATCCTAACTGCATCACATCTCTGCTGCAGCTGTCCACCAGCTTCCTTCCGCATCCACCATCCATTCCGTTATATTGTCATTTATTAAACTGTATTGTTTATTGACAGCGTCACATGAAGGTCAGAGCTCGGCTGTCACACGCCTGTGACGTCATCGCTGCATTAGTGCTTCATAAATCTGAGCAAATTTATTTTATCTTCTTTATTTCCTGCTTAACTGATTTCACTTTGGGTCCAGGCAGCAGCTTGTATCGTTAATTGGATATAAAACTTTATTAGCGATAACGCAACATCTCTCATCTTGCTGATTAAACGACTGAGGATATGAATATAATAATCCGGTGACGAACGGAGTATAAACAGAGGGTTTGGACAGAGGAAATGTTCTTTCGGAACTAAGAGACTCTGTTTCTGTTTGCCAGTAATGTTTCGTTTATTCCGATCTAGCAAATATCGCACTAGGAGCGGACGTGCTTTTGTTTACTGGTTTGTTTAAATTTTCGTTTCATAGTTCATTACACTGTGAATTATAAAGAGCTGTCTAATTAGCTTCTCTGGGATTTGAATTGATTTGCATTTCTGAACGCAGGGCTGCTAACATTTAATGCATCTCTTACATTCTCGGGACCTGCCATCCTGCGAAAAAGCATGAAAATATCAGTGGCAGTATCTGTGATAGCATCTGTTATGAATGCTTTGCTGTCTCTCGTGTTCGAGTCTGGCAGTTTCTGATGATGCTCTGGAAGTGAAAGGTGTTATTTTGGTGTATTATTTTTGTTAGGTGGGAGGCGGCAGTTTTGTAAAGTGTGCCAGGTGTGTGTGTTACCATGCATGTGAGATTGTCGAAGTATCCAACCGAGAAAGAACAAATCCCCTTTGAAGACCCTATAAACAAGGCATAATACCTCGAATAACAGCACTGTTACCTCAAATAAACCCTGTTTGGCTGGTAACGATAAAGTATTGGCAGAATTTAAAATGGGATTAATATAAATAAGATTATACTGTATGATTAAAATATTGATAATAAAATAGGGTTAAAAATAATGTGGACAGTATTGCTTTGATAATTTGCTGTTGGGAGAATATGATGTACACAGAAGTGCTGTTTAGGAGTTTTTCTTATGGGCAGTTGGCATTGATACATTCATGCGGTCTTAATTAACAGCCTCAAGCACGATTCTCAGAGACAGCCAACGTATTTAGAGGACTTCTGGAGACTTTAGAGGATGCGTCAAAATCCTGTAATTCCTGAATCATCAGGCAGGAGGGAGAATTCCTCACATCATTTAATTCACTTAAACAGATTAAGCTGTATGGTGCTTACCGGGCACTTCAGTCACCCTGTTCCATGTGTATTGAAAGGGACCCCAACACCGCTGTTCTGATCTTCAGTGATGTGATAGTTGTCTTTGTAATTAATGATTTAAAATGATGTTGGTGCTAAAAGCATGTGGTGCAGCTAATTGCATTTTGGTTGTGTGGAAAATTTTGCAGTGACATGGATCATAAATCACAATTCCCTCAAGATTATGTTTTGTGTGCCTGTGCAAATCTGGACAATCTAGAACCATTTCTAGAAGGTGTTCTTACATGTATATTTGCATTTGTTTTTAAAGGACTATTATACTGATGAATGAGTAGATTTCTCCTAACTTTTTCATAACTCATATCAGTAGGAGAGCAGACATTAAATTTACTGCGTTTGCTAGTGCTGCATAGAGCTATAAGTTAAGCATTTACATTCTTAGTGATCCATGCTTTGTCCTGCATGTATATGTTAGTACAACTGATTGCAAAGACATTCATATCACAAACTGTGTGATTTATTAATTTTGCTGTTCATGTTTGTACATCTAAACGCTTTGAGTGTAATCAGAAGTGAAGTTTGCACTATATTAGATGTATATTCTTCAGAAAGACTCTTTACATTGTGATGAGTTCTGCATTCATGGGTTGTTCCCAATTCCCTAGGTGTCCTTTGCAGTGCATTGTGGGAAATTTGCTCCAATGAGCCAGCAAATCACAAAACCCTCTCTTGTCTCTTTCAGTCTCTCTCTCAATGAAAGTTTGTAATACAGGCACATCTTAAACTGATTAGCAGTACAATTTCTGTCAGAGCCCAGCTTTGTACCTCTCATGATGTATCGGGCATTTTCCTATTTGCCTCAAGAGAAAACATTGCCGTTTTTTAATATCGAAAGTTCAGTGTTTGCAAAAGTATCATCCTTAAAGCTTTCCTAGATCGTCCTATCTGCCCTTTCGCACAGAAAATGAGGCAGAAAAAAGTCGATTGTGTCTGCTGACTGTATTGGAGTTTACTGCTGTGATTCTGCCCATCAGATGCACAGAAGTGACTGCTGTCTGGAGAAACTCTATTGAGCTGAAGATGGTAAAAGGGCCATTCTGGACCGTTCTTGAGGGGGGTGTGGAGGTATCAATACACATCTGTGCATTTCTGCTTGGCAGCTTAATTGCTTTGGGCGTGTTTATAAGTCTGTGAATCTGATGAAGGGCTATTGATTGTGTCGGGGTATCTGATAAGTTTGAGGGTGCTCATCGATTAATGGCACTTAATCGATGGCACCACAGAGTGTCACAGCCTGAGCAAAGTCCAACAAAGATTATAAGACATTCTTGGTATTCATTGGCTATTACTGGGGCATCATGATTTGTGTCATCTGATGGAAGCAGAAAATAAAGATGATAGGAACATCTATACAAACAGATGGACAGATTTATACCCTAATAACCAAACTACAGAACAGTATTAAGCATTTAGAAGTGGAGTGACAACTGTATTTAGTGTGAACGTGGCTAATGTGTGTCCAGTACATCAGTATCTGTGACTTGGATTTCATTAATGCACTTTGTAGCTCGTGCTTAAACAGTTAAACTAACAAAACTAAAATGTGTTAAATTTTGTGAATGTAAGTTTTCACCAACCTTTAAAAACGCTTTCCAGCCAGTGTTATAGAAATCAGACCCATTAAGGTGTTGCTGCGTGTACATGCTGTGTAATGCTGTGAAATATGCAGCTGTTAGCTTTCAGCTGGTCTCCTCCAGACTGAGGGTCATTACGCTGGTACTCTGCCATCCTGTTTGTTTATTGAGGTTGAACTGGAAAGGCAATAGTTGTTTTGCAACCTGACAGGACCGCAGTGTGCTAGCCTATTAGAAACGACAGCTTATTTATCACACGGCCGAGACTGCCGACTCATTTTCATATTTGAACGCTTTTACAGGGGAAAAATTGAGAGACAGAATAAATGATAGTGAGAGGAAAGGTATGAGTGGTTGCATTTGTAATCCTATTCTTGCTCTGTGATACGCCCATCTTGTCCTCAGGTATATTCAGAATACAAGAGGCCCTGTGAATTCAGAATAAGTGTAATCTGTTTATGTCTTTTCTCATTACACTCTGAATTTTAAATGATAAACAGCAGCTATTTGTGATCTGGGTCTGATGCTCGGTTTTGAGAAAGGCTATTAGCTAAAGCTATTAGAGTTCTGTTTTTGGATGGGAGAGAGAGAAAGTAAGAGAGAAAGATGAATTAAAAGAAGAGATAGAGAAGTAGATTTGTGAATGGAGGGAACACGATTAGAGAGAGTTTAATGAGGATGGTTATAGCCAGCAGGGTGCTACACACACTCAGCCCACCTCTGAGGCAACCGTTATTCAGAACAAAATCTATATGCAGCGTCAAATAGCTACTGATCAGCATATCATTGCATATCATTACAATCAGCAGGAGTTCTGGGACGTCGGCTGTCATTGACTTTGATGACTTGCTGATAAGCTGCTTTTTGGTTCTATTAGCTGCTATAATGCAGGGATCAGCATTAAGCTTTTCTCGATACTTGTTTTTTTGAACAAGTAAAGTTCATTGTTTCAATTTGTGCGTTTATTTACTTGAAATGGCTGTTCAGCTGTGAAATAAAATTTAATCTTGACAACCAGTTTATCACTGAAAGCCCAAAGATGGTATCAAAGCTACAGCAATAAAGGTTACATCATTTGTTTAGAAATGAACGTCAAAACATGCAAAAGACCTTTTGGAGTCTCCAAGTGGCCTTTTGGTTTTATCATAATGTCTAATTTCATTTTTATAATTTCAGTTTCATAATTTTGAGTAAATATTACCCATTTTCAGCAATATCACCCATCTTTTCCCTTGTGTTTCCCTTGAGTGGTTCTCTGATTCAGTACTGAGACACAATAAAATGACTTGAAAGTATGTACTTCACTAGCACAATGCATACTTAGTAGAAGTATGATATTGTATATTTGGCAAATATTTCATTTACAGTAAGATTTTTGTAGGTGAACAAAAATATGGAAAATGGTGCCATCTAGGGGTGATTCTTTAATTTAATCGGGTCCTACTAAAGCTGATGATCTTCAAATATGTGATGTCATCTTTCTGATAACAGTACAGTACATCAGCGTTTACATATTAAAGTTGAATTTAAACCACAGAAATTTAAAGTGTAAGTCTCTAGGAGCAATGCAATGTTAAAGTGTCAGATATTAGCCTTCCTAAAATTCTGGATATTTGATTTTTATGCAGATTGCTGGTCAGGTAAAATATGTTACACTTTGACTGTTGCTTCCTTTGTAGAGTGTTCTAAATCTGTCAATGGTTATATGATGTTTTTCAGATTAAATCCTGTCTTTAAAGACAACTGCAAGGCAGCAGGTTTTGGAACAGAGCTGTTTTCTGAACCATGGCCTTGTAGTAACTACATGTGCTCCAGACAAGTTGAGCCTTGGTGCTAATGTGGGAGACATTGGTTTAAACCAAGTTCATGCCTTGCACTGTCAAAAGCTGCAGAAATCGAAAATGGCAGAAAATGGGTGATAGCAAAGATTCATTTGCTTGCTTTAGGGTTAAACCTGAGGAACCAAACAGACTCAACGAGAGAGAGAGGGAGGAAAAGCCTGCCTCCTCACAACTAGGTCAACTAAGGCAGCGCTAACGGATTAGCCTTCTGTTCCAAAATTGCTCCATCTCGGGCCCCTTCTGTTTGCATTATCATCTGTAAACTTCTCCACATTTCAAGTGCATCTTACAGAAGTGTCACAGCTCAAGATATCTCATCGTTTGATTGGTCACACTTGAGAGAATCATGACCTGACGCTTCTGGCATCCTTTGCTAACTGAAAGGGCCCTAGCTAAAAAAAAGACTTTTTGAAACATTTTCACAGTTTGTAATTCAAGCACATTTTCTGACCATTATTTTTTGTTTCTGTTATATGTAAATCTAAAGTGTGCATTTATTCAATAACTAAATAATCACACAGGAATGCCATAACAATGTTCAACTTCCTGTTTTATTCAAGTCACAGGATAATAAAGAACATGGTGTATGTAAAGTGTGTGTGAGAGAGATTGAAAGTGGGCATGTGTGTGAGAGTCTGTGATTCTCTCCGTAACTAGGAAACGGGTCATAAATGGGACAAATTGCACATAAGTGGAGCAGTCCCCAATAGGTGTCAGCTTTTGTGCTCGACTATGCCATAGATCATTCGGACCAACCCAAAAGCTCGTATGCGTGTATGCATGCACGCATATCTTGCATGTGTATGTTTGTGAAGTAGCTGCCGTGCGTGTTGGCAGAGATGCTGAGCCCCACGGACTCAGAACTGATGTATTACCTGAACTGTGTGTACAGGGAGCCCAGGAAGATTGTCCTGCACAAGGGCTCCACGGGATTGGGCTTCAACATCGTAGGAGGCGAAGATGGAGAAGGTATCTTTGTGTCCTTCATATTGGCAGGAGGGCCTGCAGACCTTAGCGGAGAGCTGCGGAGAGGAGATCAGATACTATCTGTAAGTAAATCTCCAAAATATACAAATATACAAGCAGTAGGTGCAGTGTTTTTCCTGCGTGTAGCTAGTAATATTGAAATATCTGCCTTAAAGGTCGTGAATAATAGAGATCATATTTTATACATTTCCTCTAGTACTCAGATTAGAGATTAATTAATTAATATTACATTTTCTATGACTGATTCTTTATGCATTTGTTCCCCCCAAATCTGAATGTTTGGTTACATCCTTCGTTAGAGAGGTATAAGTAGTTTGTGGATATTGTAACCTGCTAATTGTAATACTGACTATGTTTGAGTGTGAATTAAGGTGACATATTGTTAGGTAGTCATTTAAATTCTCACAAAGCAGTGCAGAAATTGTGCTGAACAGGAGGGGGCGCCACCATCCCACTGTATAAAGCTACACAACTTTCCTAGCAGCACTTTTTTGTATGTTTAAAGTATTTGTTTCCTTGTAGCATTAAAAACTCCACCAGCCCTGGTTTTTCTTATCCAGTTATAATTTCATTGAGTTTTTAGTTTAGATACAGTGCGAAAATCCTTTTTTATGGAGCTAATTAACGGTGTAATTATAACTCGCATTGCATTGTAACAATCTAGAGCGAATTATTTGAACTGATCTCATCAGTTGTGTTTATCAGAACCTCATCAGGACTCTCGAGCCGTAATCAGACCCCTCCGTCCAGATTCCCGCCCAATTACTGCGCTACTCCAGCCAGCCAATCACAGGCTGCCTCCTCGGGACACTGATTAGAAAGTGAGAAAGAACAAGGGAGGGGAAAATAACAGAGAGGGAGGGAAGAGAAAAATAGAGATAATGGTTTGCTGGCCTCGTTTGCAGTCTAAGAATAGCTGTGGTGAAGTTCACACTGTTCAAGAGACGGTTCGCCTAAAAAATACAAATTCTGTATTTACTTGCTTTTGTGTCATTTCAAAGTGTCGCATTAAATATCTTTAGAGCTGAGCCACCATTTTCTGTCACAGTTTGGGAGAAAGATCATTTTAAAACACGAGGTTCAGAAAATGATCACAGAATTTGCCTAATTGGGTGAGCTGTACCTTTTAATAGGTATGAGGACACCTTTTTGGCACATTGAAATGCCATGTACCGCATACACACGGTACATCACACACCTTGCCAGCCTCTCCCACAGCAAGGCGTGTTAGTGCGCTGTGGTCGCCTATTATTGGCTGTTACCAGCAGTATGCTTCCACCACCTGCCTCAGGGTTGCATGTGCCAGCAGTACACAGCCGTTGTCTGCTCTTTTCTTTGTCTTGATTAGACTTTGAAACTGGCTCAGTTTGGGTTGTGGGTTGTGCTTGTGATGCACACAGCCAGACTTTTGTTTTGGAGAGATGCTGATTATTTTGTGGTCCAGTTGCTGCAGACTCCAGTTTACAGGCGCTGCCACCCACAGTTTTCCTTTACTGCGGAATTTCTTCAGCTACACTGTTCTGGAGCCGGATCACAGCAGAAATTTCCACTCCCAGATCACTCCAGGCCGCTCTGCAGTTAGATACTGAACTTCCTGAGAGGCAGATATTTGTAGGCTTGACTGTACTTCGCCACTTTAATAACACTGACATGACAGTATGTTGTTCCTCTAAAAGAATATTTAAATTTCGTCATTATTTACTTACGAATTTGCTTAGAGTTGCTTTGTGTTTTACTGAAAACATTAACAGCGTTTATATTTCCTGGAAAAATGTATTATGCATTTTTGCTTTCTGATTCAATGAAGTCAATTTACAATTTGTCACTGCATTAAAAAATGTAATGTTCTGACAAACCCCTGAGGCGACATTGAGCAACCATCACAAATGTGTTTTAAGCTCATATATCATATGCAAATGAGCTTTGTAAACTGTTCGTAGCAAACATATAAAACCTTTGTGTTTTAACTCTACTGTTTTTTATAAATGTTTGTCACTACTGTTTTGTCACACAAAAAAATTGTTTGACCAAGAGCAAAGCATTTTAGCATATTCTTGTTTTTGACTGGTCATATTTTAGACAAATGAAATTGTGTCAGATAACAATATTAACATGCTATGTTGTTGATTTAGTAATGATTTGTTGTGATTAATTACAGGTTAATGGAATTGATCTGCGAGGTGCCACTCACGAGCAAGCAGCAGCTGCACTGAAAGGGGCGGGACAGACGGTAACCATCATCGCCCAATATCGGCCGGAGGGTGAGTGTCCATCAGCTCCCCCAACCAATCACAGACGCTGAGGGTCACATGACTCTTACTCACAGAGCCACTTAGAGTGCAGAGGTCTCCTTTAGCTGCAGGCAGGACAGAAACACAACTAACCCGACGTTTTTGGGCCAAGCCCAGCCTGGTGTGCTCTTTATTCCTCCTGACTGTTACAGAATAGCGCATGTGCCCTTGGAGTGTTGAGGTGTCATGTTTGATAAGTGTCAATTAGGGGATTTGGCTGCTGTGGACCCCAGTGACACTAACTCTTGCAGATAGGGTTGGATTCATCACTGTAGTCCTAAATCTATTAGAGGTATCCGCATCTTCTAATACACGTGCTTGCTTGCCTCTAAATTAAAGGTGAAGTGTGTAATTTTTTGTGTCATATTTAGTCAACAATCATATTTGCTTGTTTAGCATTTAATTTTGAGACTACTGGCTTTAAAGAACCCTTAAAATTGGGAGTTTTCTGGCCTTTAGTTATGCAAGCTTTTAAATCTATATGCTAGTGTACTTTAAATTATATTAGCATACAAACACTAGCAAATGTTGGTAAACTTAACTTTCAGAAGATACAAGCATTTACAAAACATCAAAAATATTGATGACTCATGTTGCACTCACTCATTTTGTCCAATAGAATGTTCTAGAATGAGAATGTGTATATCAAGTAGCAAATTATGTTCATGGCTATGACATAAACTAAAGGCTATTGGTTACATATCAGCTTCTGCTTTAACCAGTGGTGTAAGTTTAGTGTGTTATTTTGGAAAGTGTTATTTTTAGAATCTATGTAGAATTGGTGGCAGAAATTATACGCTTTACCTTATCTAACGGGTGACTGTACAAAACACAATTTTTTGGCTCTCCTGTTATGGAAGAATGTATGAGGTGTGCATATCATGAGCTGCAGGTGTGTGCTCATGTGTATACAGTCTTTGATAAGGTGAGAGAGCCAGCAGCGTGGTCAGGTGTGTACTGATATCTCCTCTTTTTTCTCACCCGTCAGAACTTGCCCTGTGCTCCCCACGCCGGGCCCCGCCTCCAACTGCAGGTTTGTGCCATGTGATCAGCACCTGGGTCAAGAACAGTACCACCCAGACTGACTGCACAGAGCTAGCCCACAACCAAAGCTCTATAGCAGAGATTCTCAACCTTGAGTTCACGACCCTTTTGCGTGGTTGTGGGGGGAGATCTTAAATCAATCAAAATTAACTAAATATCCTAATTGGTCTAAGTCATATTTTTAAAGCTGTAGCTAGGGCCTGTTTATAAAAAATTAAATTAATCTTGCTTTTAAAATATTACACAAAGGTGAACTTATTGTGAATATAAAGAACCAGTTTATAAAAAAATAACTTAGTCTCTTGTTTTAATTATTAATGACTAAGCTGATCATAACATGATGCAAAAAAGATTGTTATTCTGTGTAATGTGCCGTCTGTAATTTTCTGAAAAGTGTAGTTAATACGTGGGTGGGGTGAGCTAGGGAACGGTTTTGTGTGGTGGTGGTTCGCAACAATTTTAAAGCCCAATGAACAGATCATGGACCAAAAAATGGTTGAGAACTTCTGATTTATAGACTCAGCTGGAGTTGCATATTTTAAGTCTTTTGTGTTAAATTCCCATGAGGATTTAGCAGCACTGAAACGCTTTGATCTGTGCTGGATTTAGAAGCTCTGGAGCTCGAGTTCTCTGCAGTCTGTCTGTGGATCACGGTCTCATTCTTGCCCCAGTGGCGGCTCTGACCATGGGCCTCTTATTCAGGGGAAGGGACAGAGAGAGATCTTGCTCTCCTGATAATATCTGTGTGCACCTTCCCGTGTGACCCCTGCCTGCTGCCTCACTCGATAAACTCTCGGCTCTTGTGTGTATGTTTGGCTCTAACCCACCTGTTCAACACAGATGGCTGCTATTCAGTACATACACACAGACAAACATCTAGAAATTACAAATGTATAATGGCGGAACAATTTCTTTGTATGCAAAGAGACTTACAAATTAGAAACAATACACAAACAACAAGCCACATGTTAATATTCATATTTAATAATTATAGTTGGGCAAAAAATGTCTCTTACACCAATTACACAACAAATTGGGCATTATTATTTTATATAGTTGCTGAAATAAAATATGAGCATTATTACAATGTGACTGTATAACACAGTATTGTTTACTTTCCTATGATGGAAGTGGAGCAATATATTTTGAATGACTTGCCCTTTTTTAAACACACAATAGTCTTAAACATTGACTTGTTGCTAAGTGATTAGGGGGAGGAGCTTTCTCATTCAACAGAGCATTTTAATAGACAGTGGATACCTGAAAGTACAACATGAGTCATCAGTCTTATTAGTCATCTTTCACAAAAGGGAAAAACATTTGAAATGTTTTATCTGTTAAAAGTTAAACTTTAAGAACTATCAACTTTAAGAAGCATACTAGCATATAGATGATCTCTGTTAACACGTACATGAATTTAAACCACAATAAGTTTAAAGTAGGATTTTCTTTTAGGTTTATCTGGGCTGCAGCCATGTCTGTCTTACTGCGCTGCTCACTGTTTCTGCCCCTCTCCTCTTCCTTTTCTACCCTGTTCCAAACACCTCCTGCTGCCCCTCTTCTGAAACCAACACCCCCCCAAAACACACACATCACACTTGCACTACTGTTGCATGTTCACCTGATCACACAAACACACATTTTGGTCCTGGGCAGTTTTCTAAACTGTAAACTCCACGTGACATTATTTTGTAGATTGTGTTCACAGATATTTAAGAGGTGGTATGTAAAGTAGATGTGCAATTCTCTATAGTCCCTTATATAACAAAAGTGTCGTACCTTAGTGACTTAGTGATTCTTTTAAAATTGTGACAGAGCTTTAAATGAACAAAACTTAAAATAGTCATTCAGCTTACCACAGCAAAAGAAGCAGAATAAGAAATTGGCTAATCAGATAAAAATGACAAACTATTTTCATTTCTTTTAAAATGACTTTCAGATTATCTATGCATCATAATTTCAGCAGTCGGGCGGAAACTGTCCACATAAAAGTACCATAATAATGTGTCATAATGTTTCTGTGAGTCATTTATATGGTTGAGTGCTGGGTAATAATAATCACAGTCATGCAATGGGGTTTGAATTTCTCTTTAAAACAGTAAAGGTCAGCTGTATTCATAGTAATAGTGGCATAGCCTTCATGCTATCAATGTAATGACTGCACTGGATGATCCCAGCCAATCACATTCTAGCATTTGATCTCCATACAGGATTAATCAATAGATGTGATTCTGTACCAATTAGATACATAGAGGGATAGCAGAGTAATGGTGAAGAATTACTGCTAATTGGGCAACACAGAATTCCCATTGCCTAAATAAAAATCTAAAGAGGATGTAGGAACTGAGGGTGTGATAGAGGTTTCTAGAGAACTGTGATGTCACTTTCTCCAGACTTTCTGTTCTCTTTGTGCTGATGAAACTCCTAGTTTTCTCTGAGCTTGTGCAATAGTGTTGAATTTTGGTTAAGTTGTATGACAAGGTTGAACTTTTGCAGACCAAGCCTGTTGTGAATCCAAAGGAATCGATTCTCTTGGCTCTATTATTTAATTGCAATGGAATTTCCTCAGTTTGCAATATAGCAGTGCATCCGCTATACAAAACTGTTTAGTATAGACAAAACAGTAGTGCTTCCACAATGAGTTGTACATAGTCAGCGTTATGAGTGTTTAGTCATATGGCCATGCTTCCAGCTCGGCTGGTCTTCTCTCTGCAGCTCGATCCGGTTTCCCTGATGGTCCCAGGATTGATTCAGCAGAGGTAGAACTCATTACAGTGTTGAACTGAATGCAAGCTTGCACTTTCTGCAGGGGTGAAGGGAGACTGCTGAGATTGGCTTTCCAGGGGACCTTTTAAATCCAGCACGACTTCCCTGCAGCAGAAAAGGCCCGGAATACTTATAACTGATTGATAATCAAGCAAAATCATATTCAAGCTGAGATTAACGTTCTCCAGTCTGTCGAATCAAAAAATGAAGTATATATTCATGAATACATTTTGAACACTCTTATTCCAAAGATGTCTTGTTAGCAGAAAGAAATGAGTGGTTCATCTTTGATAAAAACTTGTTAGTCAAGGTTTGCCTCACCAAAAGCTTCTGACATTTTTGCATAATGTTCACTTCTGTTTTTTTTTATACAATGAACTTTTATTTTTGGGTGAGCTGTCCCTTTAAATGCTTTTGCTCAGCTTAATGCAAATTGCCTGAATAAACTATGTATATCTTCCATCCCATTATACAAACAGATAGAGAGAAGGCATGGAGATGAGTAAATAGATAAGATAAATAAATAGATACAACACAAACTCTCGAACCCTGGTAATTACAGGCCAGAGTATGTTGTAATGGGTTATACACAATGACACACGCACACGCACAGATACACACATTCTGATTGACAGGCCATCTACTCTACCCTCAGAGAAGGATTGAATTGCTTTATTTTGTTTCAGCACCATCACTACCAAAACATGTAAATGTTCATATCTCTGGGCTAGCTGACAAAAAATGGTAAACATACGCTCACAGACAGCATTTTTAGCTGGCATTTTGAAATTGAAAACAATAGACCATGAAAAGGTTTTCCATGCTGACATTTTCATATTTGTGCGAGTATGTGTGTGTGCAGATGTGATTTTATTAGTGTGGCATTCGGGGACACTGAACTGAACGTTCTGGTGGGGACATTATGACATCACCAGCATGCACTTAACACAACACACAGCCAAGAGGGAACTCTGCCCACACACACGTATATGTGGTTTATGAGGACTCTCAATAGACATAATGTTTTTATATACTGAACAAACTGTATATTCTAAAACCTCTGGCATTTTTAATTAACCAAAAATCACCATTTAGTATGTTTTTTGTGATTTGGTTTATGAGGACACAGGAAGTGACACACACACACAAACACAGTTTTGCATTACACATACAGAGGACATGCCATAGGTGTCTATTGTTATATAAAGTTAATTATAATTACCCAGCAAGCATTCATTTTCTTTTTGTTGATTTAGAGACAATAACACTTATTTTCAGAGTGTATAGATGTTTTATTTATACATTAAAATAAAGTTTTTCTTGCTTTAAGCATGAACCGATTTATTGGATTTATCCTTACAACAATTAAAAACTGTCATTTGCCAGTGGGGTAAGAAAAATACTTTTAATGCAATATATTCACAGAAAATAATTCTTAATCTCTTTTGCAGTTTGGAACTACCAGAAAATAAATGTCTTATCACAGAGAATCTTTAATAAAAACCCTTTTTGTTTTGACACATGAACAATCTAATGAAATCTCCAGTCACCATAAAGTAACATTCGCATGATAAAACTGCTTGCCATTAGAAAGCGTAATGTCTTATATTTGTATGTGTGTGAGCATGCTGTCTGAAGCTATTAGGTCATTAATCATTATGTCTGAATGTGTAATACTTCACTGTAATATTTTGTGGGCCTGTCAGCTCTCCTCTCATTGTTTTTAATGAACCCTGAAGAGGTTCCACAGAGAATGAGTCTTTGTAGAGAGGTTTACCACACACTACTGTTTGATACATTGTACAACATTCATGCATTAGTTTTGTGGTACTATGAATTGAAAGGGCAACATTCAGAGAGTGGGATTTAGTGCCTGATTCATGATCGTGTTGTGGCTGTTTTGTAATGGTGTGTGAAAAACTGAAGTGGTTTAATTAGTTTAACCTTCTGGTAAGCATAATATCCCTTCCTGTGGGGAAAATTCCTAGTTTTGTTGTTAATGATTGTTCAGGTCTATGTCCATTATGAAAGATTCTGTAGTTACAGCTAAAGTATTTCATTACATTAAAACATTATTCATTATTACATCTTCGACTGCCTACTTTGGATTTTAAGCAATAATAAAATGTATTACACCTTGACATGAGCCAGTAAGCAGCCACCTAGAAACTATCAAAAACGTGCTGGCATCACCTTGGCAATCACCCAGAAAGCCCTAGCACAAGCATACACCTCTTAGACTTTCTTCAAAAACTTTAATTTGTTTCAGTTCTACAGGGTTCTTCGAAGAATACGGTGCTTGTTGTGTCAAGGTCATAGGTTTTATTTCCAGGGAACACACAAATTGATCAGATGCATTGTGCACAAGTGCACTATGAGTCACTTTAAATAAAACTATCTGCCACATCTAAATGGTTCAAGACCGAAAGGATATTTTAGAACACCTTATGTTTTTTTTTTGTGAGTAAATGTTTGTCTAATGGGCTGGGCTGTTTGCCAGCATTCAGCCAATTCATGGCTACAATCCCAGTGGGTGAGTTTCTGTGGCCAAACTGTGCTGCGCTCTGATTGGGCAGTGGTTGGCTTACTGAGGACCGCTATTGGGCCAAAGGGTCACTGATTAAACAGCTAACCACATATGACCATTGCTCATGGACTGCTGTTTTATACACAGTATCTCCCTTAAACCACCATAGGCTGTTATTAATACACAAACACACACTGTTACAATCTAAATTACTCACCGTTCTCTTCTGATCTCTCTGTCGCAGACTGGAGATAGGGATAGCTCAGCTTAAAAGCTGAGACACATACACACTGACATATTACAAATGATGTTGGCTTAATTTATGGTCTTTATTCTCATGGAAATGTCACACTGGCTCCTCTGTTACTCACACATGGTGATTGTACCTGCAGGGGTAGCGATGCTCTTTTTCCCCCGCTGTGGATGTGACAGTATTTGTCACGTAGGTGTCGCAGCACAGCAGCTAATGAGACTACACAAGCTGTCCTTTATTAACAGATATACAGTAAATCACCTCACCGCAGACTGACACAAATGCCCCACGGATGCACCATTCTACACTGCAGTGAGTTTAGATGAAGGGCAAACTGAGACTTCTGTCTCCTGCTTCTCCTGAGACAAAACAGAACATAATAATCTTTCTTGGAGGATTTCCATCTGCAAAATCACAAAATGTGCTTAAATTGAGCAGGATGCCAAATTCTGCAAGAAAAAAAACAGAAAATTTAATATGAGCTATTTGAAGACCAAGTGATCTGGGTTGTGTTATCCACATAAATGTTGAAGTTTTATATTCTTTGTGTATATAATGATTGTCATGTTATGTATTTTTATATCTCTTAACAGATTTTAGATTTTAGGACAAGGTTGATGTTTTGAAACAACCGAGAGGCCAGAAAAGTTTCATAAAAGCACAAAAACAGTTTCATAAGGTATGAAAGAACAACTGAGCACAAAAAATTCCCCTGAGGGCTTTCTCTTTATTTACAGTGTGTTATTGTATCTTTAGCCCTGTTTACTTACCTTTTCATCAAACCCAGCGTAAGATATTAATATGCATCTGTACCATCTCACATCGTCTGTGTTTTCAGCATGTATCCGGCTGATTATTTGCACAAATTCTCATCATATGCCTGTGGAATCCACGAGTTCTGAAGGATAGTGGGTGCTAAAATATTTGCAGGATTTGTGGTTTGTTTACATTTAACCAAGCTAATACTCTGCAGATTGAAAACACAAAGCCACCGTCAAGAGAGAAAATCCAGCATGGCTTTTGATCTGGATGACTTTAGGGGGGAGGAGGATCTTTAAGACCCTCAGCCCCGCCCACTCTAGAGTTTTAACCAATAGGAGCGGGCCTGGAGGAGAGCGCGTAAGAGAGAGAGAGAGAGGAGAGGGTAGAGTGGCAGTCATTGCTTGTGTGTAGGGAGCGGTCAATCTCACGCTGCTGCAGTCTGCGAGCATCCTCAGAGTGAGACTCTTTTTTCTATTCTCTCTTTCATTCATTCTGTTCTTCATTCATCTTTCTGTCCATCATCAATCCCCTCACCGTTTAGTTTCTGTGCTGTGCTGCTGTTTGCTTTTTGTTTCAAGTGTGCTTGTGAGCGTGTGTGTGTGTGTGTGCGTGTCAGTAGTGTTGTGTTTGGGGATTAGATTTGGTTTGGATTGCATGTGCGTTTGTACTTTTAAAATGCAAATTATGTTCAAACTGTGAGCGATTTTGACACATTGTTGCCTTCAGCAACAATTGAGAACTTTACTGGTGAATAATTCTTCTGTACCCATTGAGACAACTTTTATCTTTATGTAGGAAAGCAAAATCAGATATTTCTAGCGATATTCCCAGTTGTCTCCCAAAAACATCCTGAGTTCAGAGCAAGTCCGTGTCTATCCGAGTGGATTTGTGTGGGCTGAGTGCTTTCCTCACTTTTAGGATTGTTTTGGATTCCCTGCGTTATCCTGTGTTTGAGCTCTGCACCAATCCAAGACTATTTAATCTGCCTCTCTCTTTTTCTCTGCAGAGGAAGCACTTGTTTGTTTAGCAAGAGATTGTGTTTTTATTGTTGCGTGGTTTCTTTGTTTTTACCATTGAGCCATATGAGATAGAGGTAGAGCTTAGTTGCCTGAGGTTGGAGTGATTTGAATAATTCTGTAACAGTTCATTGGTGTAAATGTGGATATATTTGTGAATACATCTTTCTTTAAAACACGTCTCATGCTTTGTACATCACTGTAATTGTCCTTCTGTGTTGCCTGCAGCATGATGACAAAATTTACTTGTCATTTGATCTTTCAGTATCATGGAAGGACAGGCAAGCTCTAAGATCAGCCTTTCTCCTCAGCTTGAAACCTTGAAGATCTTCGCACTCATATGAAACATCACCTCCAGCTCAATCGTGTCTGTTTAGTGATGTTCAGTGATGTCAGTGATGTCAGTGATTGTCAGTGATGTCAGTGATGTTCAGTGTTGGTCTGTTTGAGTTTATGGTTCATTTGTGGGCATTTACAAAATTTTGGACCAAATAAATTGGCAAAAGTAAAAATCAACAGGCACAGGTGAGGTCATGAGGGTCCGCATTTCTGAGCATTCAGGTTGAGCATTCATTGTGTTCCTGTGCTGGTCTCAGCATCATCCACAGCAGATGTAGCTTTGTGCTGAAACAGGGCTGAGGTTTGCAGCCCCTTCAACAAACTGCTTTGCTGTGCATGGATTACCTGCTGAAAGAGTTTGTGTACCTGTGAGG
>JAZGTK010003818.1:9663-24858 GCA_036877625.1 Ambastaia sidthimunki
TCCTTCCAGATCCCTGCCTTCCAGCTCCGCCTCGGCCCACCAGTTCCTCGTTGTCACCAAGGATCATTGACTTTCCGTCTCGTGCTCCATGTCCACCGGCTCTGCCTCCATTGGTCGGTCCACTGGAGTCGTCAGCTTTTCTGCAATGGGTCCTCCCTCTGTCGGCTCCGCGGTGGACCACCATTATGGCTGTGGCCTGGGTCCTGCCAAGCTTTCTCTGCCCCAAGCCCCCCAGGTGTCTTCATCGTTCTGTCCCCCCATCGTCATGTCTGGACTGTCTGGTTGGTCCCTCTTCCAGGAGTCCGACCCCTGCCAGAGCCCCTCCATGGACTATCTGTCTGTTTTTGTTTTTCTACGGCGCGGGGTCGTGCCTTCTGGAAGGGGGTGTACTGTAACACCCCCGTTTGGACTGTCTCTTGGTTTGTTCTGTGTTGCCCATATTTGGACTTCCTGTGCTCGTTATGTGTAATCAGTATCACCTGTGTCTCGTTTATGTTGGATTAGTCTGTGTATTTAAATTGTTTCCTGTTTGGTCTAGTTTGTCGGTGATTGTATAGTGATGTTGTGTGGTCCCATGTCTGGCTGTTCTTGCCTGTTTCATGAAAAGCTTTATGGATTAAATCGTTTATGTTTTGGAATATCTCATTCATGCCTGTTTTGTGAGCGCTCTCATTACAGGGTTCTTGTTTTTGACTGATTCATTAGGACCTGTTTTCAGCTCTGAACCCTAATCAGAGGAGGGATAGAAATAAAATAGCACCTCCTCTGAGAGACACATGGGAAAAACTAGCAAAGATGGAGAAAGATCTTCTGTATAGTATTTCTGTTTTCACACAGAGCACTGAGGTATGGTGTGTGACAGCAGGTCTTAATTGCCAAGGTGCATCAAACTCCCATCTCAGCAGGAAAGCTAACTCTGCCATTAACGGCATATTTAACAGTGATCAGAAAGCTGTCTTTGCAAGGGATTATTGACACGCATTGGATTTAGTCGATTGTATCCATGCTGTAGTTCTTCATAAGCTGTAGGCACATTAAACATTAATTAGGTTAAGAAATAAAAATGACACACTCTGTGCACAGGGGAGAACGCTTTCGATTCATATGGGTATTGAAGCTGGAGCAGTCCACAGTAAATGTGTGGGTCCTATATGCTGCCAGAGAGCTCAATGGCAACAAAAACTAATGACAGCCAACTCAAGACCTGTGCAGATGAGTATAATTACATCTGTTTATATAAACATATCAAAATATAGTTATTTATTTTGGAAATGCAACTAAAAAAACAACGTGTAAAAAAACAAGCATGTAAGGAACATGGGAAACCAGTAGGATCCATGTGCAGCTTTATTAGAATAACGTTAAACAGGCAATGGTCATAAATAGCAAACAGTAATGGTAGAGGCAAACCAGAATCAGAGTCGGGGCACAGGCGAAGTTCGAGGCAGGCAGCAGACAATGGGATATCCGTAAAACAGGCAGTGGTCGGGGCAGGCAGCAGACAATCAAAAACGAGGAACAGACCAGAGTAATAACGTGATATCCAAAACCAGGTAAAACGCTCAGAAATGTAACCATTGGAAAACAAGACTTCGCAAAGATACAATGTTCAACTGAAGCTTAAATACATAGTCCTTGATTGCTGATTGAATGCAGGTGTGGTGAAAGGGGCGTGGTCAGCCCCAGGCAGTTGACCCATGGGAATTGTAGTTTAATCCAAATTAGTATTCAGGCGACGTTTCCCGCTGACGGCCAGGAGGAGGCGGTGCGGGAACCTCAGACATAACACATGTAATGCCTATTTTTTTTTAAATTCTATGAATTAAATGCCTCATAAAATGAAATGTGCTTTATGTTATTTAATTATTATTATTTTATTTATTGCTTGATGGGCACAGAGCACTGAACTCCATACATGATTGGAGTGGTCATGGAGTTAAAATAGCAGCACGAGGTGAAGCCACTGGAAGTATTTCAGCAGCCATATTTGTATCTGCCAAACCATCACAGGATGTCAATGACTGACAGCCAATACATTAACCTAAATTTAGCCAATATGTTGCATATCAATTAAAAATAATTAACTTAAGGACATATGTTTGATATGTAAGGGTTACCATAGACATTTGTGATGTTTATTTTCAGTTTACACAGAACAAATGTGAATTTAATAATACCAGCAAAGTACATTTAAAGCCATGGTATAATACCTGATATTAGCACACCTGTAACTGCACAGCGTTCCAAATTGCAATGTTACTCTGCTCCAATTCACACCCCTTGACAACAATTCAATTTTCATCTTGCTTACTGTCACATATACAAAAAACATATACAAGAGTACTGAGCATCTCTTAAATCATTCAACAATGTGCACTGTTTTGTTTTAGCAAAAATCCAACATGAGATTAAAATTAAAACAAAAACAAAAAAAAACAGACTTACGTAATTTGGGGCCAGATCTGGATGCAGATAATCAATGCCTGTAAAGAATTAGTTCAAAATTAGTGTCCATTTGTATTTGAACAATATTAATATTATCAAGGTAAAGTGTGTAATATCTGCCATTCATCAGGGAAACAGACAGCCCCGCCCCTAACTTACCTATGGTTAAGTCAGTGATACTCTTGTCAGAAATTCTTAAGCAAACAGAATAATGTTCTAATGTGTGCTAATGCTTATCAGGCACCTGATTGTTTACACTTATCTCTGCATATTAAAGCTACAATATGGAACTTTTGCCTCTCCATTACCATCTCTGTTTGAAACATAAAATTGGAAGTTAATTGCAAAATAATTTACATAATGTGAATAAATTATAAATCATTTCTATAAACTTAGCAAATACAGTAAGGAGGCGATTTTGAACACTGATGCTTTATGCACTTGCTTAATAACTATTATTATTATTTTTGACAAATATAAAAGCTACACATAGCAGCCTTAAGCTGGCAAATAAAAAAATATTTTAACATCTAAAACACACTTCACCTTTAAAATGAAAAAAAAAAAACACGGATCTATAGCAGCCACGTGATCACGCACCATCATCCATGATGGCAATGGTCACACCTTTGCCGGTGTATCCCATACTCCAGGCCTCTGCCACATTAAGGTCCAGCCCTGGGGTCCCATCCGCTTGACCTGTATTGATCTGTTCCAGCAATACAAACATATCTCATAAGCCTAGCATTCAGTGCACACCAGTGCTTTAAAATTAAATGTTATGAGGAAAGGTATCAGGGTGGAGAAAATAAATGTCACACATTACACTTCACTAAAATCCTGCTGTGAAATATTGAAAACAGACAAACTAAATTAACAAACATTATCTTTTGTGAAACAGACAGGGATGCTTGTCATGATAAGCCCTGTGTAAATAAAGAAACCTGCATGTTTTGATATTGCCTAAGATATTGCCTGATATATATTTTAGATGTCAATGGTGACTTCTAATAAGAAAAAAACATTTAAAAGAAGATCCACCAACCATCCAGAATAATCCAACATACATAGCCACAATGCTCAAGGTCAAATAAAATTAAGATATTATAAACAGCATTTACTCACAAGATACCACTGCTTGGTGAAAAGTGGGTCACTCATATTGATGTCAATGTTACTGATATCTCTGTAGCCCCTCTTTTGACGGTCAAACCCTTCCTGAGGAAACACCCCTTTGACCTGAAAAATAGCAAACGTTGATTGGGTTTTGATTGTTCAAATTTCATTTCGGAATTACCCATATGTTAACAACATACTGAGTTTCCAACATTAGATGCTATTAATAATCACTTGTTTTAAATGCAGTCTAAAAAAATGTCCCCTTACCTTTAAATTAGGATTTAACTTGTATGTATTTCAATATATTTAATAAACATAACTCACAATTTATGGACCATGTTGAAAGAGCATCATTACCTTTATACAACACAAGTCTTTAACATTTAGCCAAACAAAACTTATGTGAACAAAACCAGTGTATATTTTGTTTTACTTAATTTACATTTATTACATAATTATTTTAAAATAAATACATTTTCTTCTCTAATTATTTCAATGCCAATTCAACATCCTGTGATATGTAGCCAATTCTAAACAAATTACTCATGAATTGAACTAATGAGTTGTAATTTGTCAATATTTAAATTCTAAATTTTGCCCAACCTGAAGCAGCACTAATAAAATCTTGCTGCTGGGGACACAAACATACATACCAGCATCCAATTTCAGACCAAACAATTTCAGTCCAATTTCAAAACATGCTGGTGACCAGCAATACTGGTCTTATCATAAGGGACCAATAACACAGCGAAGAACAAAATTTCCACCTTGCTGAGTATGACAGTGTGTGATTACTCAGCCTTGGATCATTAGCCCCAAATCAGCAAACTAATGAAGATTCACTGTGTGACCTTTGACCTAAACAGCAGTGGAAGCCCCCGGAAACCCACCACTACTTAAACATGATGTCAGCCATGCCTTACAAAGTAAACTCAAATTAACCTCTCACATTTGCATGTGAGCTTGGTCCTGACATAAAAAAAACAGATCTGATGGCGACTTAGGCCCTCTAGACAACACAGCAGGACAGCATCAAATGGCTTGATAATTGACGTGTAAAGAAGTGTGGTGTAAAGACAAAGAAATTATAAAGCAATCATTTTAAATGCTTAAAACACTGATAGCTGATGTAAGGTGGGTTGAGAAACATTTTCTACATAAGTATACAAATGCAGATGCTTTTATTTTGGTACATAAACTCAATTGGGTGTGTACTTGTGTTTGTGTTTTAGAATGTATCAGACCACAATTCATAACTGTGAACTTTCTTTTATCAGCACAGCTTTTTTTACTGGACAGTAATTTGGGATTGGATGTTTACTTGCTTCTAAAAGTGACACATCTGTTGCCTATTTGCGTAAAGTATCTGGTTTGATACTTTAGTAGTTTCTGGTTTGAGGTAATGGAGAATTTTTTAAATACTACTTTTTTAAATACTTCACGGATTCTCAAAAGCAACATTATTTCTCAGAAGTTTAACTCACATAATTTCATGCTAAACAAGCATAGCTGTAGTAATACCTCGCGTCTAATGCATATTACTTACAAGTTCAGAAAGTTTAGACAGTGTTACAAATTATTATTGTATCTGGTCTATTGCAGATAAACTCATGCCTAAAAGTTACATCAAAACAAATATGATTGCGCTTTATGGTCAGATCATTTTTTTTAGATCATCATAGATAAATAAGGCTTACGGTTATGTTGTTAATGTCTTTTAACTAAGTTTAATTTTTAATGTAGATGGTTCAGAGTAATTAAGCATACTTCAGTACAATACAGACAGCTCGTTCTCATTTTTTGTATTAAATTATATGTTCTTCTTTCTGTTAAATAAAAAACCTTATCTGTATCTGGCACTAGATTTAAGGACAGAATAATTGAACTGTAAGAATATGATCTTAAAGAAGATGAAATGACAAAAAACAAGAATGACCTTTGGATTAAATTGGCTTCATGGGTATATGGGTAGTTTCTCTCGGTCGTAAAGACCTTGATTTACATTATTAACATTACATTATCAGTTTTGAAGAATTCATTATCTTTCATTTTTTTCTTAATTAATTGCATAGTGTTTTGCCATCTGCCATAGACATGATTTAGGCAAAAAATAAACTTTAAAATTATCTTTTTTTTTGCCAGCAAATAACATTTTTGCCAAAGTCTCTGTTGATAGTAAGTGGTTCTGAGAATAGAATGGTGGTAATACATTCAGACATATGTTCTAACTGATCTGCGTTAACCGAGCCTGTTCCTTTCTCATGCATCCCAGCTCTTTGTGTAGGGGATGCTGTGATGTTTCCTGTGGGACTGCACGGAGAACAGCATGTTTTATCTACTCACATCTGACACATTTATGAATCAGATGTTGCTGCTTCCTAAAATGGCTTCATATGTACGCTTGAGCACATAACTTTTCGTTGTCCTTAAATTCAGGTCAAAATACAAAACAATTTAAAATCTGATTGAGAACTTCATGTGTTAACAACATACATTTACATTTATTCATTTAGCTACTGATTTCAAATTGACTAGCAAACATTTCATGTGAGGGAAAAAAACAATACAAGTAGTGGTACCTTACCAATTTTTAAATTACATACTATATTTGCATTTACAAACAACTACTGCTTCCAAGGCAACAACAGCCAGTGGATCTTTCCATGCCTTTTTTTTTAATTTTTTTTTACATTTATTCATTTGGCAGATGCTTTTATCCAAAGCGACTTACAGTAAATTCAAGGTATACATTTTTATCAGTACTTGTGTTCCCTGGGATAGAACCCACAACCTTTGCACTGCTAACACAATGAGCTGAGCTACAGGAACCAGCTGAGCTACAGCTGAGCTACAGGAACACTATTTCATGTTAACTTTACTGTGGGACTGAATTTAAGGTGTTTTATGACAGAATGTCTTTTCTACTGGTGGCACCACACACAATTGCAAAGGAATTTTGCCCCAGATTCTAGCCAATGGTTAAGACAATGTTAAAGAGTGTTTTGATAGTACCACTGAGCCACAGTGTTTAGACTTTTTAGTCTTTTTTTAAAACAAGCTAACAATAGATTACTCATATTTTGTAACTGCCTAGACATATTGAACATATTTTAACATAATTGAAGTTACATATTTTAGCTTTGAACCATGAATAGGAAAAAGGGTTATAACAAAAACAATGGCACACTTTAGTCACACACTCAGTCACCATGCTGAGGACTGTATTACGTAACATCTACAAAAGGCTGAGGACTGTCCAGATGAAGAGGAGAACAAATATTAGCTATGTCCCATTGTAAACAACCAGAAAGGAGAGTGTGAATAACAGAGTGCAAAAACAAGAAACAGATCAACACGCTCTATGACAACACTTAAGCTGAAAACGGTTTGCAAGACAGAGAAACCTCCTCTTCATCCTTCTGCACAAAATGTTATTCATTGGGAATTGATTATATCGTAAAAAGATTGGATCTCGCCTTTAAATCAACATACAAATCTGCAAAATGTTTTCATATATTGTAGTCATTATGATCACAACATGTAATCATTGCTTTAACTTGTTCTTTGTTTCTGCTTAAACAACATGATGTTGATTAGCCTAGACCTGTACAATACTGCAATATGGACATGACTCTGACACAGTCACCTTTAATAACAAACTCCTCTATTTTTGAAATATGCATTTCCTATAAAGCTGTTTTGTAACTTCATGTATTGTGAAAACCATTATATAAATAAATGTGGATTGAATTAAATTGAACAAGTGGCTATTACAGGAATGGTTGGAAGAGGAAGTTGAAGAACAAGAAGGCTTGGTGATGACAAAGAAGGAAAGCCGTTTCAAGTTATTATTTCCGACAAGAGGTTGCAAATGTCTTAAGAAAAATGTCTTAACATGCAGACCAGGAAAATACTGCATATTAAGAAAGTAAATAGGGCCAAACAGTATTACAACAGTGTTTTGATCTGCTTTTTATTGATATATGTCCAGATCAGCGTTCCAACAGGACAGATCATTTCTCTTGTCTTTACAATCTCAGCCACTACAAACTACATTTAACAGAACTCTTCATTATGCGTATGTAAATCCTAAAGAAAAGCCAGAGAGTTACCAACAATGACTTCATGTAATCAAATGCATCTGCATGCTCTGAAGATTTTGGCCAATGGTAACTGAATGTTTTTTAAAGGAACTATTATTATGGTTTGAAAACGTCTTATGCCCTAGGATGACTCAAAATTGCTGTTGGATGCTGTTCAATACTGGTGAAGAGATTTATAAATAATTCAACACTTCAAGCCTTATTAAAGCCACAATTAAAACATTTATAGCTGTTTAGTTATTGAAAGTATTGAAATGGTTTGAAAAGTGCAGAAGCACTCTCATGTGAGTGCAAGTTCATGTAGTACAGCTTCACAGGATTATGTAGTTTGATTAGAGGCTTAAAGTTTACATATTAAAAAAATCCCATTCTCTCTAAGAATATATCTGTATAATAAATAATATATAAAGGTTTACTTAGAGCAGAATAATTTTTATTATCAATTAGTTTAGCCTCAAGCGCACACCCACAGTCAGTTCACTTACTGTCTGAGCATTGCACACGAAACATAAACTCAAAACATCTGAACAGGTTGCCTGACGGAAACGTAGCGTAACTTGGTTTGGAAACGTAAGTTGGTTTGTGTTTAAAAGGTACTGGACTGCTTCCATTCAAGTACTTTTAGGTGAAAGACTAGTCACTGGATTTGCCATAGTTTCGCAGATTCACAGCTTTAAATCCTACATACCTAGTTTTGTGCAAGTGTTGTACAAGCAAACCAGATATTCACAAGCAGAACATATAGTATCAATTATCTTGTGAAACAAATCTAAAATAGATGAAACCACACTACACTGGCACAGAAAAAGAATCATTTTGATGAAATATGATAATAAATGATTGTACAAAAAATACAGAAGTCAGAGGAAATGTGTCATTTCTGTCCATCTAAAAGTCAAAAAGAGCCTATTCATTATTTCACAGACAAAGTTTAACATGCAGAGTTAGAGTATGTAAACAACGAATTTCAAATTGATTCGTTGTTCAAATCAAATTGATTTTTGAACCATGGCAAGGATAGTTTCCATGTAATTACATGCTGTGAGTTTCAGGTCTTACCCGGTAATCCTTCTCCAGGTAATGGTGCTGGTAAAGGCTGCGTTTTCTCTGTGTTTTTGAAATGTTCTGTGGGTAGAAATGAAATAACCCTTCCCCAAAGGAGACCTGAAAATAAACACTTCTATTAAAAGATCTGCGCAGAACAGCATGTGGTAAAAAACACAATTTTGTGGTACAATTTGTATGTATCTATACGTTATTTATCTGTTTATGTAACATGTACTGTATGTTTTTAGTAGTGTAAACAATTTAATGAAAGGTTAAAATTACAGGTCTCTGTGTGTGGTAACATTCAATCTTGCTGTCTTATTTATATAAATCAATATCTTAAATGTAAATGGTATACCCATGCTTTTTTTATGAGAAACACTTTATCTGCTTAATTCTCTGAAATTTGCTTTTAAACAACAATGAAATGATTTGTGCTTGTAATAATAGCAGCACCCAAATGTTACAGTTAAAATATTTATATGTCAAGAACTTGGAATAACAGACACAGTACAACACAGTACAACACAGTACAACACAGTACAACACAGTACAACACAGTACAACACAGTACAACACAGTAATCAAAAGAAACAATGTGTATTTGCCCCTTTTGTGTAAATAAAGCACAGAATTATGCAATTACACAAGGAGGATGTACAGTATCTTGTCTCAGAAAATGGTTGTGTATTGAGGGAACAAAATCTCTGTCAGAAAATAAAACATGTCAAATTAATGAGCCATATCATATTATATTGGGTGGAAAGGTGATATTCCAATGCATAGCCACACATGAAGCTCTGTTCCAAGCCAGTGCGTGCTGAAGTGGTGCGGTTTTGACATTTGACAAGCCTGATTTGTCAGCTAATCAAATCCTGTGTTTGTGATTAATGGCCCTTTACTGAAATGGAATAAATAAACACTCCTATGTCAGATTAAAGACATGTTTGCTATTTCAGAATGAGTATGATTTTGAATTTATCTGCATTTGTCTCCTGTATTGCAAATCATGAATACTGTGATAGAATATCTCTATTTATGTTTATTTAAAATCCACATACAAATTGTTTTCTTTGATTCTGCCTACAATTAGCTGTGACGATTGCAGATGTCCAGTCATTAAATTAATTAGACAGACAAACATTTAAAATTTTTTATAGGATTCCTGTTCGAATTTCCATCCTAATTTGGACACAATGGACAAAATGATCCTAATAAGATTAATCCTAATTTTTAATCAGAATCCTTTAAAAGTAAAAAAAAATTAATTTTAAAACAGTAATTCTATTTCCCTTTTAATTTAGTGTCCTAAGCTGTTAGTACTGTATACCATATTTTTTATGTACTGAATTGGCTTCAAATAGTAGTTCAATTAGGAATCCTGTAAACATTTTTTTAATGATTTCAGCAGTAAAATCAAAGGCTTTATTTGACCATTTGAGAACAATAAATTAGATATGACTTTGTAAACTTACGTAACATAGCATATTTTCATCCGAATGTGTGAACATATTTATTATTTATTTATTAAACAAAACACATTTACATTTATTTATTTGGCAGACGCTTTTATCCAAAGCGACTTACAATTCACGGTATACGTTTTTTTCAGTACTTGTGTTCCCTGGGATCGAACCCACAACCTTTACGCTGCTAACGCAATGCTCTACCAGTTGAGCTACAGGAACCCTAGGATACACTTAGGCTACAGTTGGGTTGGGTCTGCTCTAAACAAGAACATCATGTACTTTTATTTGTATGATTATTTATGATTGCATCCAAATTAAAAAAATTTCGTATCTTAAACAAAAATGCATGCATTGAAGGACCAGTTTTAATCATTGCTTGTTGATCAGTGCTACTTACCTTCCTTGCACTTTTGAAACCATGCTCCAGGGCAAGTTGATCAGCATCTTCATTTGTCCCCTCTTGCAACTGAACGAGAAAATGATCTGTCAAGACGACCTCCTCGTTTGCTGCAGCTATACGCATCAATGAATTAAACAGTACGAGAGCCACCGCTGTCCCATCTCTAAAGAATCCAAGCATCGTGTGCTTATTATTTCGCCGTGCTGTTTGTGAGTGAATGCTGTCAAAAAGGGATTCTAAACAGACCGCTTCACTAGTGCTTTTGAGGTCGCATCTCCTCGGTCCTCGGTGGGTGAGGTGTGGGGAGTCGGACCGTTCGTCGTTCCAGTTGACGGTTTGTGTACAGGAGCGAAACTGCATTTTCAACCTCCCTTTAACCTATAATTCATTGGCATAAACGTGTGGCTCTTTTCCATGTGACGTTCCTCAGAAAGATGCCCAATGAGCTGAAGAGGGTGTGGTTGGTCGCAGCCGTCCCCCCTCCCTCCCTCCCTCAGTGTGGGAGAGGTACCTTTAGCACTCTGGAGAATTCCTCCATCCGACTGTGGTCGCCAGTTTATTCAGCGCGACCCGAAATTTTGTGATAACGATTATGATAACGTTGATATCCCGTTTTCTCACATTTTTTAAGCGCTTTATAACAGAAGGGGAGCTATAAACATGCTGTCACCAAGAAAATAAATGTTCTCCTTTCTCTCTTAATTAAAAAAAGAAACAGATTGTTTAAATCATTACTCATATGAAAAACAAAATTGGGAGGTAAAGCTTTCATATTTACGACTTAATGTGGTAATGACTTCCGGGCGTAACTATATTAAATTTTATGTAATGTCCCGGAAAATGATTTCAGGTAAAGGTTGAAAATATGCAGATAAATAAAATAACTAATTCAAATAAGCTAAATACAAATTAAAAAGGGAGTCTTACATTATGAATATCAGACAAAATCTGTTCTAACAGAACAGAAGTATCTAAAAGGTTTGTTGTTAGGCTTTATGATTCCAAGAACCTTCTGTAGAACCATTTAATTTCATTAAAGATTATTTTAGTGGGAAAAGGCTCTTTAGAATATAGAATAGTAAGAAAGACATTGTTCATTCAAGAACCTTTGATTAAATGTTTTTTTAGGGATCAAATATGGTTCTTCTATGACATTGCTGTGTATAAGATATTTTACTTCCATAAGATGAAGTTTCTCCCAGTGAAACAGATATGCAATAAATGTAGGCTGAGACTTCATCCATTTATTTAAGTTAGACAAAACAGACCCATGTGGTTAAATTGCTAAAATTCAAAAGTAAGTAAGAAGAAATTAGCCATTAACCATTGTTTCAGAAGCAGGTCAAATGATTACATTTTTTATAAAAGACAAACATTTGTTTTGGTTTTTTTTTTGGAATAAGTCTCCAGATGATTCATTTTACATGAGACCAGGAGCTTGCATTAACAAGGTAAATAGTGTCAAATAGGATTTTATGTGGACGTTAAAGATGTTATGCCAGCAGCCTAAATGCTGGTTTCTTGGTTACATGCAAATGGAAAACATTCCATCCTTCAGAGCAGAACATCTTAGTATGTAAGTTTCTATAGCAGAAAACAATTATGAAGTTGACAAGGGTCTAAAAGTCTGTCATCTGCACCACATTGTTCAGATCAAACTTGTTTTCCACCAAACAGCCATTACTAACACCAATTAAGAATCAAAACATGAGGTCAGGGAGGGATTCGTACAAACAGTTGTTGTTTACTAAGCTGTCATCTGTTGATTTATACCAAAGGCCTAGAGAGACCTAGAGACCTTCATCCTAATCTCTCCAGTTTTGTTAGAGACAGGTTGGTCTTTCTGTGCTATGACCAACAGTAGAAGTGAGATTATGATGCTATCACCTCTTTATAGTTGGCTTTGTCTTTGGGCTGTGTTTTTCAAAAGCATTGTAAGCCTCAGTTGATCACAGAGAACATTGGTGCCAATTGATGCTATAATATACTTAGGCTTGCAATGCTTTTAAGAAACACAAACCACAGAAAGGAGTCAAATGTGTATATTTGCTCTTCCATTGCTCTTCCCTTTCATCATTTAAAAAGGGGCCACTGAGAGGGCCTGAAGATCTCCAACTCTCCTCAGAGAGGTGATAGCTAAAAGAAAGGCAGTTTTGGCCGAAAGATAGTGATCCGAGATCTCCTCTATAGGCTCAAAAGAAGGAGCACAGGGAGCCTCTAACACTACCGCCAGGGGCCTCAGCCTCAGGTGAGGATTCGTTGGAGCTGGACACGGTGCAGCTGGAACTCGAGAAACTGCAGAAGCTCATTAAAGATCTTCTCAAGAGGCAGGCCCTACTAATAGAGCGGAGAACCATGCTGGAAAAATCCTACGTGGTAAGTCCGTGACTTGAAGTCAGCGCTGCATTAACACCAACGCCGTCTACCCCTAGGTGCAGAGCCAGCACACGATCAGCACACGTAAACTTCACCCCGGCGCCGGCACACCAGCCGAGGCATACTGCGCGACCCAGGACCCAACCGACCACTGCACCACCACCGGCTCCCGGGATTGCTACCCACAACCGCTTCGCCCCTCTTCGCGAGCCTAAACATGCTGCCATGATCATTGGAGATTCCATCGTCCGCCATGTTCACGCTACCTCTGCCAAAGGTAAGGTGCGCACGCATTGTTTACCTGGTGCACGTGTTCTTGACATTGCGGCACAGGTACCCGCAATCCTGAAGGATGGCGATGGCAATAGCATTGGTGCTGTCGTGCTGCACGCAGGGGTGAATGACATCAGGATGAGGCAGTCAGAAATTCTAAAAAAGGACTTCAAGAAAATGGTCGAATCAGTGCGCAGCTTATCGCCATCAACGAAGGTAATCATATCAGGACCACTTCCTACCTATCGACGAGGAGGCGAAAGGTTAGGTAGATTTTTTCTTTAAACCAGTGGTTAATTTTCTGGTGCAATGAACAGAATCTACTGTTTATAAACAATTGGTATCTCTTTTGGGAGCGACCAAGGCTTTACCGTCCAGATGGCCTGCACCCCAGCCAGTTCGGAGCAGCCCTACTATCGGACAACATCTCCAGGACCATCAGCTCAATTTGACTGGCAAGTTCTACTTCTAATTGTAGCCGCTGCTGTTACGTAAATTCAAATATAGACAATGTGTGTGTGGTTAAACATATAGAGATTGTGTCTGTCCCCCAGTCAGCAAGGCATAAGAACAAACGCAGCATAATCTAGACAAAATCTTATTGCAATAAATACATGAAATAACACGACAGAAAATAAACGCCATTTAAAGCTCAGGCTTTTAAACATAAGATCTCTCCCATCAAAGACCGTCATTATAAATGAAATGATCTCGGACAATAGTTATGACATATTATGTCTGACGGAAACATGGATAAAACCCAACTAATATGTTGGCTTAAACGAATCCACCCCTCCAGGCTACTGCTACAAACATGAGCCCCGTCTGGTGGGCCGCGGTGGCGGTGTTGCAAATATTTACAGTGATTTTTTTAGGGATTAAACAAACAAACAGTCAAAGGTTTGCCTCGTTTGAATTAATGATGCTTAATATTAACATACCAAACAAAAAGAATAAATCAACCCTCTCCTTTGCACTGGTTACCGTGTACAGACCTCCAGGCCCACATGCTGCGTTTCTAAAGGACTTTGCGGAATTACTAACTAACCTGCTGATGAAAATTGATAAAGCTTTAATAGTTGGAGACTTCAATATTCATGTAGATGTTGTGCTCGGTATTCAACGATGTGCTCGGTATCGCATTTAAAAACTTGCTAAATTCTTTTGGAGTCACACAACATATTACTACACCCACTCATTGTCTTAATCACACTCTAGACCTAATTATATCACATGGGCTGAACCCCATAGATATAGATATCTTGCCACAAAGTGATGAGATCACAGACCATCATCTTATTTCATGGGCAATAAAGTTAGCTGATGTCAACCGAAATGCCCCACGCTATAGACTGGCCAGAACCATTACTCCTAACACTAAAGACAGATTTATTAATACTCTGCCAGATGTTTCTAACCTTTGTAATACACCCGTAAATGCTAATGATCTAGACACTATAACAACCGAACTGAACTCTATCCTCATCAATACTCTAGATACTGTTGCACCAATTAAATCTAAAAAAGTTAGAGACAAAACCAAAGCTCCGTGGTATTACAATTCTACTCACAATCTAAAGAAAGAAACCCGTAACCTTGAGCACAAATAGAGGAAAACAAATCTGGAGGTGTTTAGACTAGCCTGGAAAGACAGCATGTCTCGTTAAAAAAGGCTCTGAAATCAGCAACGGCCGCACATATTAGTGCTCAAACAGAAAAACACAAAAATAATCCCAGGTTTCTTTTTACTACAGTTGTCAAACTAACAAATAAACAAACATCACCTGATGATAACGTGCCATCGAACTTTAGCAGCAACGACTTCATGATCTTTTTCATAGAAAAGATTGAAATCATTCATAACTCAATTAACAATATGCGTCCTACAACCTCAGTAGAAGACTCACTCACATCAGCAAATGCGCCTCAGGAACAATTACAATGTTTCTCATCTATAGGCCAA
>JAZGTK010003819.1:0-26215 GCA_036877625.1 Ambastaia sidthimunki
CAAGAATCTTTAAGCAATTTTTACAATACAATGACAGTTCATAGTGACCACAGCTGTAAAGCTCCAAACAGTTCTTATAGAAGGCGTAACCAAACTTGTCGCACCAGTTCAGAGTCGAAAAAAGAGATTTAAGGACTGTACCAGGGGGAACGAATTGTGCTGTTACCATGTTTTTTTCTAACTTTACATTTATGGTAATAAAAACTTTTTTGTTTCACAAATAGAAAATGATTTTGAAATAATAAAGTAATGATTTTAAATAAGTTATTTTTGGGCGGACTGTTTTTTAAATAGACTCACCTGTTGGCATTCAACATTCCATTTATACAACACCTGGTCTGTTTGTGAGACGTTGGTCAAAAACAGGATGTGAGTACTACGAGATCCCACAGGGATATCACCAAAACACACTCTCTCCTCAGACAGAAACACCACCTACACACACACACATATACACAAAGGGTTTTGTATGGATGACTTCTTGTATATATGCTGTGTCATCAAGTCTCTTGTCATCTATATGTTGAGTCATACCTGTCCAGGAACTGGGATTCTTTGAGTGCAGGGCACAGTAATACATCCATCTTTCACCTGAATGGGTTTTGACTCTCTTTCATCAAAGCCATGACCCTCAAAAGTAACAAACATGCTGTCTCCCTCCACTACATGAATAGGAATGTCTACCTGTAAAACATTTAGCAACAAGCTCAATTATGTTGTTACACATATAACAATGGCCTATAATACCTATTTAAAAGACCAACATTGCTTTCCTTCCATGGTTACCAGCTTTCCTTCCTTCAGCCAGGTTCATCAGAAAGCATTGTTATGCTAATCCACCAACCAGACCACCACCTGACCAACACTAACCAGCATAAACCAGTCTGGATCAGATTTAAGCTGGTGTTTTTAGCAGTGGACGCACCTGTATATTTATGCCAACTAAATTATGATGAAGAAGATAACAATTTTAGGAGTTATGGAGGAGTAACTAACGCTGTATGTTTTAGCCTCCAGTGGGGAGAAGATCCATTCCACCAGGGCTGTGTGCCCTGGCTCCAGCTCTCCGTCAGGATTCAGACACTGTAGGACTGGGTGACTGAAGTTCTCCTCCATCAGCTGCTCCAGTGGGGTGGTGTCGATGTGATATCTCAGCGGGAGAGCACCTGCATTATACAGCTCATGCACCTGTGCAGAATAAACATGTGCAGGTCATGTGATTGGCTCAAAAAACCTGTAAATTGAGTCACCAATCCTTTTGGGCAGGTTGGGGGGACATGCTCAATCAACTACCACTGAGATGATTGGGAATGCTAACAGATAGCTTTCTTCAGGTATTATAGATCTCACTGAATAGAAACATCAGTTCAGGGACATTACACTGACCTGTTTGGGGGGACTGAATCCACCAATTGCCACAGGGGCAAAGGTGTGTCTGTTGGAAGATAGATGAATGTATCGTCTGTCTCTTTCCACGGTTACTCCTGTAAAATTCAGCTGGAGAAAACAAAAAGTATTTATACATCCAATTTTGCAGTATGTCTAGGTTGAAAAAAGTTATCTCACCAGTATCTCTCTTCCATGTGAAAGTTTTAACAAGACCGGAAGACGATCCGTTCCTACCAACTCATGTCTGGAATAGAAGCATAACCTCTAAAGATTCTGTTGTTTCTTAACACTTTAAAGGACAGGAACTGTTGTGATTGGTGTCTGACCTGTATGTGAACTGCACTGGCCTCTGCTGGTTGGGCTGCAGTTTACCAGACCGTGGAGTGACGGAGAAGAGTCTGTGGTCTTGAACCTTCATCAGTTGGAGCTCAGTAGGACTAAAGTCTCCAGTCTCAGCCCAGTGTTCCAGCTCAATCTGTTGGTCCTCTGGGAACAAAAATGACCTGAGAGCCAAAGAGAATGTTTAAACCATTTTATCATATTACGTTTTATCATATTAGATAAATCTGCTACAGGACTCTAAAGACAGGCTAAAGACAACTGTCTCTAAAGACAGTTATGTTGTTTTAAACAACACAGACACTTTCTTGGTGTTAATTTTTGCTTAAAAAAAGCTTTGAAACTTTTATTGTTTACTATTGTTAGCAGACAAATTGAATAATCTAGTAGAATGTGCAAAGTGTATTTTATTATGTCATTTTCTAAAATTCCACATTGTAAAGTATAGTTGAAAACACAAATGTTATGGACACTCACCACTCTACAGGAATACTCCCTGTGTTCTTAAACATGAGCAGAACACTGGAGGGCTCTGAGCTCTGGGGAGCAGCACTGAAGTTAAAATCCAACATGGCTGAAGTAAAGACGGCAGGACAGCGTCGAAGACTGCAGGAAGATTGAGGTACAGCAAGAGAGAGTGAATCCTTGATATCATAACATGATTGTTTTAATAACACCATGACAACAAAGCTACAATTGCACTGTTGTCTATGACTGTATCCTAAGACTGCAGAAATGAGGGGCATGGTCTGTGTTCTAATATTACATAATGTTTTTGTCATTGCCTGTGTCTAGTGGGCACCCTGAAGGTGAGCTCAGATGGGCTGGGATTTCTGCGCAGGCAAGTATTGAGGGCGTCCAGACTGAAGAGGTGCCAGAGCTGAAGTTTGCTCAGCCTCTCCACACTGCCACAGCTCCGGACATCCGTCACCTCCAGTGTGGGGTACACACCCTCTGCCTGCACCTGACACACAGACTGGGCCTCTGCATCCACGGAGCCTGAGCACCCCACAGAGAGACCAAAAGAAAAAGAAGAACCATATTGGTTCATAAAGTGAGGATTTTATATTGTGACGTTAAGAAATATGTAGCAAATCACAATTCAACCAAACAGGCATCATGGCTCTGTGAAAAATGTGGTATTAACATTGCAGACAAGCTTTGAATTTTTATTATGTATAAAATGCATAAAAATGTAAAAAATATAAAGACCAATTTAGACAAGCAAGAATCCAAGCTAGTTTATGTTAGAGCTAGTTTCAATGTTGGGCTAGCTGGTGGACCAGCATTGCTGGGTTTCTCATTATAAAAACTGTAAAGTTTAGCTGGTTCAGGTAGATAAAAAAGGCCAGCTGGTGCTGTGAATGTTGTGCAATACTATGCAACACACTAGAACTGAAGTTTAAAAGATAAACAGCATTGTTTTTGCACACTGTACCAGAGGCATTGAGGATGGAGTAACTGATGGTCCAGCAGTAATGGACCCTGCGAGCCGGTCTCACAGTGCAACGGATCTGCAGCCTGCAGTGAGCAGGTATGGCTCCCGTCACATTCTCCATCTCCAGAACTGAAAAATACATCAACCTCCCTTTTAATGCATGTGTCGGTACATAACAGTATAAACGATACACAGCTACATCATTTATCGAAGACAATATCAACTAAAACATGGAGCCAAACAAGATAAATATAAATGAGTGTGTCTCCTACCCAAAGGATCTTGAGTCACGTCTTCAGGAAGGTCAGTAACAGTGATGCTCTGCTGTGCGGTCAGACAGTAGCTGAAGCCACAGGAACTGACGTTCAGCAGAGGAACATCAAATGACTTACAGCTTCCCACCAGCACCTCACCCAGATCTATGACAGGATGCTCGGCCTGAGACGAATCAATCAGCAGTAACAGATAATCACTCACACGTGTCACAGATCTCTAAAGTTGAGTGCAGCAAGACACAATGCAGCACAAAAGTAAATGTCCTTTTCGACACTTCACATAAACCAGACAAAACCCATTTTAAACTACAGTCCAAAAGTACAAATACACAATGAATGAAAGTCTGGAACTTTTGTGAATATAAAAAATGATTTTTAAATAATAATTTAAAACGATGCAGTTTTGCAATACTATGCAATACTGCAATACTGTATGTAATACTACAGGATGCAATACTAAATGTTACCAAATCCTTAAGATTCATAATGTTAGTTCCTTTGTACAAAAGGAGATATATGTATTGTACATATGCATATCTATAAATATATATGAATATATAGTACATATGACATGACTGCGCACAAAATTGTGGACTCAATGCCAGTTCAAGATGCATGTTGTTACGGAAGCAAAATGGCCCCTGTGTATACTGTGTATATTCTGACTCTGTATGCTATAACTGAGGTTCATTTCAGAGAGGAGATTTGCCTGATTAAAAGGTCTGAGAGTTTGAAACATCACAGTTGTTGAATTATATCTGAATCCTGTATACAGTCTCAACAGAGACTGCAGATACAGTGGTTAACTTGGTAAACTTAGTTAAAAAACATTTAAATAACACACCTGTAGAGAGCCTTTAGATGCCAGTCCAACTGCTTTAATTCTAAGGCGAGACTTCTTGCATTCTGGTGTCTGAACAGGCCAGAAAGTGAGACTGGCCTTCATGTCGTACATCATCTCCTTCACTGGAGCAAATGACCACTTCTGTACCTGCAAAAAACAAACCTTTTTATTAATATAATATATGATGAAAATATACATACATTAAATTTACAAACACTGCAGCCTCACTTTAGATTCATTGGGCTGGAGTGTGCCTGAATCCGGCAGTACAGACAGAACTCTTTGGTCAGATCCACAGAGCCTCCACTGGAAGTCCACCGGCACCCTGCTCAAGTTCTTCACCCACTGGGTTCGCTCAGAACAGGATCCCACTGCTGTGGGCTTGAAGAACAGATTTCCACCCCCCTCCACGATCATGGAAAGCTTCTCTGCTACAGCGACCACATTCAACACCTACAAAAACATTCAACTGTATAAACAGACTAACATGGTCCAGCAAAAAAATTCCCAAATTGAGTTTCCCAAATTCCTAGTTGGCTTTATAGTGTGATTTGTAAACATGCAACTTAATGTCATGCGATGTGAGGCAATTTAATTCAACTACTATTTGTAAATCAACTACTTAAGGATTTAAATGGACATGTTTCTCTGTAACTCATGACATTTCATTACGTATCCAAGTGGCTTCATAATTAATTAATGGTTATTTTCGTGTTCAGTGAAACTAAACATGAAATGTCTTAGGAACTGCCAAGGTTCCTAAGACATTTGAGGAGACATGAAGGAGACTGTATTCACCTGTGTGTGTTTGGAGCTTGCATTCAGCTGTAATGTCAAAGGCATACTGGCAGGGTGATGCTGAGATGGAGTAGATCTGAATGTGATAATCTGGTGGTGACCAGGTGCCACCAGACCACTAGGTGGCAGCACACATACTGAGGGACACTCATCTGGATCTAGTCTAAAGATCAGTGGCAGGTCTCCTGTGTTCTGCAGGAGAATATTGCGGTATGACATCTGTTTCAGTGCAGGAAATACCTACACAGGGAAATAGATGGTGTTCAAATTTACAGTAAACTTAAAGTACAGTATATTTACAGTACATAGAGTAAATATGTGTCATTTAGATGTCAGCATTGCCAGACTTACTACTTTAGGGTGCTGAAGAGAGAAGCTGGGGATGAAAGCCTCTTTTCCAGGCTGAAAGGACTGACCGCTCACCCTGACTGTGAGGCACCATGACGGGCACAAAGTCTGATCGTCCACATATCTATGGTCCCTTAGAACCTGGGAATGGCAAAAACAAAATCTGAATCCAATTCACATATCTGTTATCTCATTTAAAATTACGCTCAGACCTTTATCGTGTAACACACTTACATTCACATAAGTACCACATTACCTTGTAAAAAGCAAAACATTCAAGCTGTTCTGCATGGAAGCTGTTAGGCTGGTTGGGATTGTATGTCACCCTGAAGGCTGTGGACTTTAGAGGGCCCAGCTCACAGAAGAGAGGAGAGATGGAGAAAGAAGAGATGGCTCCAGGAGACCATGCCAGACAGATCTTCCCCTTAGTGTGGTTGGTTACAGAGACTGATTTTGATCCTGCGCCATCATAAAAAAGGAGCTCAGAGGGTTGAACTGTAACATGGGGGGTGGAGAACTTTGATGGGTTTGAGGTGTTCGTTTCGAGGTCTGTTACTGCTTCAGGTGCTAAATTAATGTGGTAATACTCCTCCAGAGGATTCCGTGGGCTGAAGAGGGGTGAGGAGATGTCACTGTCTTCTGCTGGAATCTATAGAAGTCAAGATTCAAAGGAGATGTTATGCTACATAACCAAAGTGTGTTAACGCCATAAGATACCACCAATTTATTGGTTAAATTAGCTGGACAAACATGCACACACCAGTATTAGCAATGCACCACTGTCATCCAGTTTCAATTTATGTTCTTCCAGCATGGCACTCAGTACGTCCGGAGGGTAAAAGGTGAATCCTCTTAACAGATTTATTCTGTACACACTCAGGTGTGTGGGGTTTAAAATGGCTGGCTTCAACTGCTCTGAATGACAGGTGCCAATCAAATCCAGAAACAGTGGCTCCTTTAAAGAGAACAGTAATAAAATATCAGGCAAACAAACTGACAGACAGACAAACAGACAGACAGAACTACCAACCCACCCTGTGCAGCAACAAGCAGGTCAGTGTCTTGTGATGAGCAATAGGGTGGTGGGGTCGAAACTTCACACGCAGGGTGAGGGTGCTGCAGCCTGGCAGGGTGCCACAAGGTTTGTCTACACTGAACACACTATGGCTGCCAGTGTCCACATCAAACTGGTAATAAGCCAATACTGCAGAGGAGTTGATTATCTGTATTGTGTGAGTGACCTGTGTGCCCTCCTCAACACAGCCAAAGTCCAGCACAGAGGTACTTAGAGACACTGTTGGTCCTACAGTAGACAGAACAAGACTATTAAATAACAGATGATATTTTGAACCAATCTAATGATTCATAACAATCACTGCTTACCTGCCATCTGGGTATATAATGGTTACAATCTAATTGAGTTTATAATGGCACATCAAAAATACTGTACAATAAACTGCAACAATTGAAAAGATATAGTGTAGGTCTACAAACCTATGGAAGCTCCAGATACTTTGAGCAGATCTTTGCTTACAGACCCAGGCCAGTTAAGACAGAGGTAGTCCACACTTCTGCAATCCACCGTAAGCGGTGAGAAGCAGACAGTGACCTTTAACACTGAATGTGGCGCGATTTGCCCCTCACGCACTCCACAACGGAACACCACGTCCATAAAAGCAGGTCTTCTCAACCAGGACAGACTGAATTTGGTGCTAACCTAACAGAGAAAGATGTTGACTGTGAGGGAAGAAAAATCAAAACTATAAGCAATTTCATGAGCGAAGAAAGCAGGGTGGAAGAAAACCTACAGCAGACGGGTTGTGGATCTCAAAGTGCCTTTCAAGAGAATCTCCAACTGCCACACTGCCAAACTCAAGCACCTTACAGCCTTCCTCCTGCTCAGTGGAGATGATCTGAAGCTGAGGGTATTTGGCTGTTAAAAAGAAATTTAAAGTGATGTGTCATTTATTATGTTAAATTTTCTTCTAAGAGATAACTAAGTATATAAATGTAAACCCACTGTGGCTCTGTGGTGCTTTTAAACCATTGCTTTGTTTGTCTGAACATGCCAACCAGCCCGACATAGCAACTCTGGTTCAACCAATGGTGTAAGTTTGGGGTGGAACTATTTATATATACAACCAATGACAGCAGGGCAGAGTTTTTGAGTGACACTTCCATTTGGGGACACTTGTGGCACAGTCAAATCTTTGGAGCCCAACTAGTATACTCACACAGCCCACGCAGCAGTACAGTACAGCTGCTCTCCCCATCATCGCCGAAAGCACAGCGGGCCTCAGCCTGGTACACTAAAACCTCCTTAGGTTTAAACTCTACTGTAACTTTGCACTGTTCTCCAGGCTTTAACTGTCCAGTATCAGGGGACAGCTGGAATGGAGGATCCACAGACCACCTAAATCCCGTCTGCAGCTTACTGAGGGGGAAAACATACATTCAGAAAAATACTGTGGATTTGGAACACAGTAGCTGATAGTCTCTCAGGACTCCTCAGGTGGCAGCTGAATGCTTAGTCAGGCATCATTCTTTCTTACCTACAATTGCGAAACAGGAAGCTGGTTTGGGAGCTGTGCTGGACAGCACAGGGTGGCAGCATCACTGTGTCTGGTACTTCCAAAGCATGTTGAGGAATCACAGCATGCAGAGACACCTGGAATGTCCCTTCCTTACCCTCAAACTCTATAGTGTCCATATACTCACGCTAGGAAGAGAGAGAACAAGACACAAAATTAACAACTGAAAAGTCATATTAATTAGAGTCATATTAATTCATCTACAGTAAGTTACATCTTTTAGTCATGAGCGTTTTAAATAAGTCATGAAATAAGCCCTTGTGAAAATTGTGACATTAATTTATTTCATGACTGTATTACAGAACATTACTACAGAATGCAGATGAATTTAGCTTTACTTTCTCAAGGGGTCGAAAAGTGACTGGGAGGGAAAAAGATGTTCCTGGGCTCAGCAGGATGGTCTGAGGAAACAGTGTGCTGAAGAACTTAGACACAGGAGGTCTGAAATTGTCAAAAAAAATTAAAAATCAGTAAATATTTGCTTGTCAGTACATTTATCCTAAAACATTTGCAAGCCGCATCATTGTTTTAAATCTTAGGACTGGCCTAAAGCTGAGTTTCTGGAGTTTTCCATGTATGCTTTTAAGAAACAGAGATTTGGTATATTCTAGCCCGGGCTCCCAGTCTTCCCAAACCAGCTCAGCCCAGGTCTCCACTCCAAAAAAGCAGCTTTGGGTTCTTCTTCGAGGACCCCCCGACCTGAAGCTTGCGAGTCTCTGAAACAAAGCAACCCATAATTAACAACATATTATAATAATTATTATATTATTATAATTATAATAATAATAATTATTATAATTATTATTATTATCTGTTGTTCATTATAATAATAATTATTATTGCACATGCCAAAATCATTGTTACACCACCAGATGGCAGTATATCTCAGCAATGCATTTTAGAAGCCTGATCACAAACGCTAAAACAAGGTATCAAAAACTACAAACTGTAAAACAAGAAATAAAACATGATTAGGTTACCAAACTGATGAAAAGGACAAATGCTTGCACAACTCCGTGGTTTTGTTTGTTGGTTTCAAATATCTATTTCAAAACCGTCCTATGGCACAATATATTTGTAGGAAATATTTCGTCTACTACTATAATTCCAATATCATCAATTTTTTTTGTTTTAGCTGTTGGAAAAACAATAAAACATCACTGGAAAAAAATAGGCAAGGATCAACCACATAATGAATGTAGATTTTAGTCTTAAGGACTAAACTGTCTTTTTGGGATAGAAAAGGTATTGTTCATAAAGATTAAGTTAGGGCAGGTGTAGGAGATATTGACTAGAGTAAACATTACCTCCAGTGTCTCTAACATGTTGACCCAGATAACTGACCCAGATACAAAGCAGTAACTAATCTTGTACTCTTACCTTTTTATGTGGGTTGTGTGTGATTCCACTGGAAATGCCAGAGTTCAGAGGATTCACTGGATAATCGGTCAACATTGCAACTAAACCAATAACCAAACCAACTGAGGTTAAACAGAGCTGAATTTGAGCTTTGAAATCAATTTGAAATAAAATTAAATCAATGGCACATTGCAGTATACGTAAATAAAAAATTAGGCCTAAATCCTAAATTACTTAAATTTCATCTGACTTCTAATTATCTGAACATATAAAGTTAATGTTGCATCATATCTATGTGTATATATACTGTTGTACTGGATGCTACTTACACATAATGGTGCTCCTTTTATTTAATGCAAAAGCAGGATCTGTTATGTGCCTGTCTAAGGCTAAATGAAACAGGTGTAAATTTATGACCCTGACACTCAATTCGGTACCTCTTTATTTACTTAAGTAATTTCCCTAAAGGAAATCACTGACAGCAAAGGTGATAGTTTGCGAGGATAGTAAAGGTAAATGTTATTGATAAAGTGATGCAGTGGGTGTTTTGGTTTAAGCATTTTGTCCTTAGTTCTCTGAAATGACTGACGCATGGACAAGTCATAAATAACAGGATAGATGTAATGCTGTTTAATCTTTAAAGTCGATTTTATTGAAATTGAAAATCAATGATAAAAAAGCTGACAACTTTCGTATCTACTAAAATTAATCATAAAATCTTTTACAAAAAAAGTTAACCTACTTGAATGACGTTATGAGCATTATCGTTGTTTGTTAAAATATACCTTAAAAATACTTTTTTTACTTTGGATGCACTGAAAATAAAGCTTACCACAGCAGATCTACCTCTTGCGTTTATTGTTTACTCAAAACTCGTGAAACCTGGAGGAAAACGTGTGTTATTTAGAAAGTTTTACTGATTGTGTTCAGTTGTGAAAGTTCAGTTGTGTATCTGATCGCCATGACAACGACGGAAACCGCGGAGGGACAAATTACACACAGCGATTCATTTATCTGTACTGACAATACAACACTATTAACCCTCACCCCGAATTTCACATTCATAAATACAAGTTTACTAATAAGAAACCAAACTTCATGATTTTGTTGATCTAAGTATGGCTGTACATAAGCAGAATTAGAGATTCTCTGAATAAGAATGATATCAGGACATTAAATCTTTGTGAGCTTTGCGAAATATTTATTTTATATTTTTATATTATAGCCTACCTTTAGCCTTTTATATGTTTCATCTTTATAATATAGCTGTTTATTATGTTGTATTTCTTTTTTTGTACTGTATACATAATGGCAAAGAGGTTAAATACTTACATTTGTACAAAAGTGTATTTTGCTTAAAAAAACATTGTCAGGAGCCTACAGTAAAATAATAACAACAACAATACCATTATTATTATTATTATCAACAACAACAATAATAATAAAGCTCAGGTAAGCATTATTTGTAGTAAGGTGTAATTTTCCAAATGCATGATTAATGTTTACAGTTTACCTCCTTGAGTGCCCGAGTTTCCTTGGCAAGGTATGTATTCACTTCACTGCAATGCATTTAATCAACATATAAATATGTGATATTGTAGCTTGGCTGAGACAGAACACTGCGTCTCCTTTGCTTTAATATTTAATTGCTGGCCTTACACCACACCCCTGTAAAAATGCTCTTCTGGTCACTGAAGTAATTCATCTTTTCCCAAATGAAATGGCCTGGTGACATCAGCATAAGGAGTAGATTATTTTACTTCTCCTTCATTAACTTAATTATTTGCCTATCAGTAAACCCCTGTGAGTAATTCATATTTGAGAGGCTGTGGTCATAAATATCAGGAGGTTTGCAGTTTATAATGCAGATTTGTCTGTTCTTTAATCACCATCTATGTCAGTTAGAGGTTAAAAAAGAAAAGTGAGAGGAATAATAAATATGTGGGCTGGAGATATTTACAGTTTAAAACATTTCACTCATGAGATCTAAACAGATTCGCCTGTGCCAGACACACAAACACATTTACACTGTATATGCAGCCATGACACAATCCTACAAAACATGCATGTTCAATTTCTGACAGACTGTTTTTTGTCCATTTATCTTGAGCTTTATATTTAGTTTATTTTCCTTTTTATCCAAGCACATATTTCACCAGCAACGTTTGAAGGTCGTGATTGCAGTCCTGATCTTTTTTTCAGCTGAATAAATTAGATATAATCTATAACAGTTAAATAACATTAAAAACACCAACAGCAACAACATGACATAAACTAATGGACTAAGTAACGCACTGTTCACAGTTTGCCTTGCTCAATATTTGCTGAGGATTTGACAGTTTCTCTGTGTTCCTCAGTCAATGGTTAGTGAAAGAAAGCTGCCACCAGTGACCTCTGCATAATCTTCTGTTCATCAGCATCCATGCTTGTACATACTTTTGTTCAAAAGACGAATACGTTCCATCGATGAACAGCAGGAGTGTCGGCCCGTGACTTGCAAAGGCTTTCCCATTTGGTTCAACAGCTCGTGCGGTTTGTGTTAACCAAAATGTCCGTGTAACATACAGAGAAATGATTTTGATCACATAGGAAAACCAGTTTGTTTGGAACAACTTACATTTGCAGTTTATAAGCAGCCTTCAAGAAAAATTAAGTGCAAATTAACTGGAAGACAATTATCATTCATTATTTTAAAATGGCATTACTGGATTTATGACTGTAAATGTCCTGTATATATTCATTAATGAATGCTTCATGAACAATGAACTGTTTTTTTAGTTTTGAAATCAACAGTTTTAGTCTTCAGGCGATGAACTTAAATACAGTTTGATGTCCAATTAATGAACGGACATCAGTCATCAGTTCCTCATAACCCTAGTCTGATCTTTTGGTCTCCTCTGATCTCCTCCAGGTCATCATCAGAGTAAGAGCCATGGGAACTGTAACTCAGCTCTGAGTTGTTCTGCAGGAAGTTGGAGTGGTGAGGTAGACCAACACCTACATTAATAGATTTTCTGAAATGTTCCTCGTCCTCATCATCCTCCTCTTCTGGGTCCAGATCCTCCTCATCATCTTGTGGGCTGCTGTGACTGAGATCTTTGATCTTCTTTGCTCTGTTATTGGACTTACAGCTGTCTGTCTCCATCTGCAATGCTTGTTCTTTAGCTTTGCGGCTCCGCTTCCACTTCATCCTTCGGTTCTGGAACCAAATCTTAACCTGCAAAATACAAAACATTTTTCCATTGGATCAGTACCATAAGTATTTGTGAGCCTTTTTAAATGAATGATAATGATTATATTGTTTATTTGTCAGACTAACAGATGATAGCTGATCTTTTCCCTTTTAAAACCTGTTTAAGGTTTACTCACCTGTGTCTCGGTCAGCATGAGAGATGTGGCCACCTCAAAACGTTTAGGTCTGGACAGATATTTGTTGAGTTTGAACTGGTTTTCCAGCTCCAGCAGTTGCTGACTGGTGAAAGCTGTACGAGGTCTACGACACTTTCCAATCAAACCAGGCTGAGGTGCCCCTGAGATATACAGTTTTTTGAAAAAAGAATGTGTGAAACTTGTGCCAAAGACACACAGCACAATCAGCAACAAATACATACAGTATTTACTCGACACTCCCCCCCAAACATCCCCAAAATAAATGATAACAACTGTACTTCAGTTTATTGTTGATGACAGGGCTGGGAGATATTGCTTTTGCGGGACAATAAAACACTACAGAGCACCATTAACTTAATGAAAATTCAATAAATGCTACCAGGAAACTTTATTGATGAAGCTCAGACTGGTTTAAGTGTTTCTTTATGGTTTTCCTTTGGATGAAGGCAGTTTTAATAGAGTTGTCATTTATGACGCTATGAAAAGACTTAAAATAAAAAAGCCTACATTATAGTTACGTTAGCAGTAAATACTGATTCAATTATGCTTGAGAATATTTATGGCCCATGAGTTCACTTTGTGTTTTTTACTGAGAGACACAATAGAATGAATCAGTGTATAACGGAACTATTATTAATACGTGAACAAATTTAAATTAAATATGTAATTTCGTTTATTTGAATTCGTGTATGCATTTTTGTATGTAATATATAATTTTGTTAAATATTTGGATTTTAAATAAATAGTGTCTACTGTATATATTTTAAATAAATAACTTGTTTAACTTACTACGAGAGTTCTTACAATATTATAAAAACCTGGACAAAATAAATATTTACACCTTTCTGTGTTGAGATTACATAGTGGCATTATTTAGACCATTTTAACTGTTTAACTAGAACTAGTTAATTAAAAGTAAACATGTTTGTCAACTAAAAAAATCAACGCATAAATATATATATATATATATATATATATATAACATTATGCAGGAGGAACTAAGTGCACATACCGCTGTAGTCGGCAAAGCGAGGCATTATGAGCCCTGCACGGAGCAAGTGTTCCAGCTGGAATGAACCAGCCACGGCCGCTGCTTTCAGGTGCTCCGGGTACTGCTGCGCAAAACCAGAGTAAGCGAAGGTGGGATGTTGCGCAGCAAGTGCCGTGATGGAGTATATAGGTGAGGGATACATTCCTGGGATAGATCCTTGAGAAAATGACGTTAATCCTGGGTGTGAAAGGTTTAGCATGCCCGGTTTGGGTATGACACCTGTCTGGAGCTGAAACGCACGAGTAGGAGAATTATCTGTCCGTTTGCATGCCATAGACTCGATGTCTGTGCCGTCATTGCACAGCCCCGGTGAATCCCCCCGAACTCTCCGCTGAGAGCTTTCAGACAACAAAGCATCAATTCGAAAGTTCTTCGACTTATCCATAAAGGCAATCTTTAGTTAAAATATACTATAAAAGTTGTTTTTAAATCCTCACTTAAAATCAGTAATTTAGTAATTAACTAGACCACTGACCTGACAGTCTGTAATATTGTCTTACAAAGAGAGTTTGTATATTTTGTTATTCTGTGGTCTAATGCATTTGTGCTTCCATGACTCTCTATTGCAGTGACTTACGCCAGGTGCTCGTGCAGACTTTAGTTTTGGACTGCCCAGCCCTCCAGCACGCTCCTCCTAAACACACTCTGATTGGTTTATTTAAACGCCCTTATAATTATAATTATTTCATTATGCACACTTTTATAAATAGTTAAAGCACTTCAAGTGTCTTTCTAACGACTACTGGACATTATATTAATATAAACATATTTATAAAGTGGCCTCGCAAACATTAAACTAAATCACAATTAAGAATTCCGAAATTAACTTTGCATTTGCAAAACAATAATGCATTAATACAATCACATTAAAGTATCGACAACAAAACTTATGTTATTTTAATTACAGATGAATACTTGGTATATGTAAGCAATTGACATGTTTTAAAATATTAAAATTTACAAATAGCAACAATTCAAAGCCTAACACTTGGGAAAGGGACTTTTTATCTTGTACCAGTAAAATAGTAGATAGAAATGACTTTTAAAATGTCATTTTAGAAATGTATTTTAATAAAATAGAATAAAGAATAAAATAGAATAATAGAAGCCTATATATTCTGTAATGCACTATAGAAAAAAAATCATTAATGTCAAAGATTTATATATGACGAAATCTAGCTTGTTGGCTCTTAGGACATAATGTTTAATGCTGTCTTATAAGTCGCTTAGGATAAAACCGTCTGGTAAATAAATACATGTGAATGTAAACTGAAACAGCCAGTGGACAATTTAATTTTAATAAAAAAAACTGCTCGTCATGCTCTCTGGTGTTCTTGTTATATGGCCTATTGGGATTGCAATACCATTTTCAATACAATTTTCAAGACTGCCAAATTCCTACAGTGTAGATACTCGTGGCACTGTTAAACAGCCTATTCTACTGTCTCGGAAGCAGTGTTTTAGGCTTCTCTTAAGCGTGAAATATATACTATGGTTCAAATGCATTCTTAACTTAAGCTAACCTTGACTAAGAGAGAATGACTGACAGGTTGAACTTTTCCACTCCGCGTGTTCGCAGGTGCGATGACGCCTTACTTTCTCACACTAAATAAAGCGGAATGTATACATGACCACCCGCTCACCCCAATTCCTTATCAAGTGCAAACACAAATGCACAAATAACTCAGCAACCATGAAAACCTGCGTGCTCTCAGGTGTGAGTTATACATTTAACCTGGTGCAGATTCGTTGCATCATTATCCGCAGGTTAAGATTTCAGCTGGCCGCGTTTTTTTATTTATTTTTCTCTCCAAAACATCTAAACATTTACATGTCAGCTGGTGTAATGTTTGGCACATAAAAGATTTGACACATCTGGCATTGTCCTGGGTAACAAGTAAAAGTAAAAATTCTTTTATACATTTAATTGAACCACACTTCCTTGCCATAGATTAAAACTCAAAGATATAAAAGATGTTACAAAATTACGACACGAGAGACAGTGTCCATGCTTTACTGTTATATATGATCTTCTACAAATTTTAATTTTGACTTATTTAAAGCAATTTTCGTGGATGGTTTCTGCTCACGGGAAGCTTAATGTATTCAGTAATGTTAACTGTGTTGAAGCTGGTGGACAAACGTATGTCAACGCGTTTCAGACAGGACCTTGAAAACAATTAATCTCAGTTCATTAGAAAGATAAATGTCAATTATAAGGTTTCTACCTGCCAATTATTAACTAGAGTTTACACACAGCTGAACAGGATCCTTTCTGGAAAATAACATAAACTGCATGTATTTAGGGGTGAAGGGGTAGGAAATTACCAATAATAAACAGGAGGAACATAAAAAAAATATAAAACTGCAAAACATAAACCCAAGACATGGATTTAAATAGAATAAAACATAACATATTATGCAATATTAACAAACAATGTATAAAATGTAAATTTAAAACACAAATACCTTAGAATATTATTTTTATTAATCATAAGGTTGTGTCAGGGTTTATTGTAATATTTGCTGTGGCTGGACTATCAGTAATATCAATAATTTTTGTCTCTCTGGCTTTATACTTAATCCATAACCATTTTATCCATGTATATAAAACTTAGATTCCTTTTAAAAATAAACTAACACCTGAAAAAAAGGTGCAATTGTGATATATTATAAAAAAAACTTTACTCAATTACAATTTACAATTATTTACAATTACAATTTAAACATTTTGTATTGTTAAACGTATTCGTACTAGAAATTAAAGGCACTGAGAGATGGGAAAAAAGCATATTGATTTTGACACTGTATATTTCAGAATGTACCTCATGCATATCTAAATAAATATTTCTTGTTTTAATGTACATTTTGTTCAAAATAATGGCTATACTTCTGAAACAAAAAAAATGTAAGTTTATGTTATAGATAAATGCATACATTTGTTAAAGGACATTATCAACACAAAGTTTGAAAGGTTATCAATAGCTATGAAAGCTTCAATAAGCATACAGTACTTTTTTCTATGATCAGAATCCATCATAAAGTGTCAGATGAACGCTTATTGGTTTTATAATAATAATAAACAGGCTGCAATTTTAACCCCAATTCAAAATCTTCACCAAAAAATTGCAAAAAAAAATGAACCTGTAGCAAATCTGTCTAAAGGATCAAGCCAGAATCATACAATAGTGTATATATGTATAATTTATGTAACATAAACCTTATTAAAATATTATATAATAAATATTTATGCAATGCTCAGATCTACAAATAAATGCAGTTTTTCCAAATAAAGGAGAGCACAGATGCCTAACAAGCCTGTCAAAAGTCCAGACTGTCCAGAAGGGAGCCAACACTTGTATTCAAGAGACTGTAAAAGAGCCATTGAACCGACAGCTATTCATACACAAATGCAACATGGTGACATGGGCTGCCCCTTTCGTAACTGTCTGACCTCTTGCTCTGGATCAGATGTAAAAAGCATGTGCTGTGCTCAACAGCTTTCAGTGTAAAGTTCAATAAAGCCATTTTCTAATGTCTATTTCCAGCCTTACGAAGCTAATGCTTCATACAGAACTACCAAACTTAAATTGCAATCGATTAAATAGCTTGTGTCTTATTTTAATTTCCATTCATGTTATCTTATTTAAATTCCATTCCATTCCGTTGTTGAGCTCGTGATTGACCAGAGTGAATTGAAAACTTCCTCAGTAACCAGAGCTGGGCGGTGCAGGTTCACCAGTTCAGACCTGTGTTGAATCGTTTGATTAATGATGCTACGCTGCCGGGACGTCAAGACAATGGCGGAGGCAAGAGGGGTGTGTTACTGGATAATTACTGGCAAATCCTCCCGTTGTTGAGTTAAAGCAAAGCACAGAGTTCAACACACACACGTGCACAAACTATTCAAAGTGTCTTGCAGAGCTGCGACAAACATCTGTTGCTCCGGACAAAAATTGTGGCAATGTCAGGAGCTGGTGGTGCATCATGGGTAATTCTTTGGCTGTGATACTACAAGACGCCAAACATATTTTCTGCATTAGAATATCTATACATAATGTACAAAGCTGTATTTTTTTACATTTGTCCTCTGACAAATAGTAAATAATGTTTAATCAGAGAATTTCTTTGGGTTATTGTTGCTCCTAAGCCACATTTTACAATAATTTATGGGATATCCAGGTATCGGAAAACCAATGTAATAACACACAAAAATATAGCTTTTTTCATTTGTCAGGGTGGGATTTAATTAGCAAAGCAAAAATGAAACTACATGCACAGAAGGCAGGGATGAATTGCTATGCCCTTTGTGTATGTAAATGTGTGTGTGTGTGTGTGTGTGTGTGTTTGGTCAGGCTGAGGATATATAACAGGACAGACATGATAGATAACTACTACATCTAATCAGGGTCAGTGTTTACCTTCCAGGATCATGCTAGTCAGCTCACAGATTCATCCAGGTGTGTGTGTGTGTGTATATGTGTGTGTGTGTGTATGTGTGCGCGGCTGTCAGAGGTGAATAAATTAAATATGACAGTTCAATTAGCCCCGCTTGTCCAACCGGTCGCACCTATTCCTGTTGTAGGATAAGCAGCCCCATCCACCCACAGACTATATGTTTTTTAATCAGACAGTCCTGAACATGGAGGAATGAATAAACCATGCAGCTAAAATTCAAAACTATGATTAAAGCATTTCTGAATTCTGCACCCACTTCTTATCTTATACCAAAATAACATTTTCCTAAAAAGTCAAGGATGAGATTTTAAACAATTTTTGCAGAAAATTTAAAATAGAAAGGCAGAAACAATAGAGAAACTGAGATATTTTAGCTTTAAACTTCAAAACAAACTGATGCAAATGTCTAGACAGACACAAGCATTTACTGAACAACCCTATAGATTCAATAAACTCTGTTCTGAAACACACCATTTGCGTACAGCCTCTGATCCCTTTATGGCCTTATTATGTCTATGCTTTTATATCATAAACCTGTCATTCATAAACTACAGCATCTGATTTCCATCAGGAATTCATTAAAATATCCTGTTAGATAATGACATGCACACATTAAATCTCTGTGTTTGTCTGGAAGGTTGTCGTTAAAATTTAATATTTGCTTTGCAAATCTATGCCAATTTGCAGAGTGACTGTCTAAGCTGTTTGGTGTATTTAAATGGTTGATGATCTATGGGGTTTAAGTCAAGGGCACTAAAAAGGGTCTGAGAAAATATATTCTCATCCAGAAACAAATCTTTCTTGTGAATAATTTTGTATAATTTAGTATGTTGCACAACAATTTATATTAATCCTCAAATATATGTGCTCAAAAAGCAACGTAAATCTCTTCGCCTACATTTCATATAATTCTGCAAAGATTTAGTTGAGCTGTACAGTGGCATACAAGTGAGCAGGCAGTGTTGTAACACGATTGAATCAGTTTAACTAACTACAAATGAGCTACCATAGTAAAATTAATCATCATACATATCCAGTACTCCTAAATTGACAGTAGATGGTGTAAGTCTTTTGATGTAAGAAAGTATAATTTCACATCTTGCTTATAATTTGATTCACAGTTGTGTTAATGAATGTAAAATGACAGATGTTCCAATCAGCAGATTCTCTTGTTTGAAACTGAACAAGTGTAGGCCAGCATTTGCAACAACTGAGAGAGTGACTTGTTTTCTAGATTCTTGTACTACATACTGGTTTTGTTCTAGATCCTAGATTTTAAAATACATTAATCTTTTTAAATAAAGTTTGTGAGGAGGGGGTGAAAATGACCTCAAACTTGTTTTGATTACAATAAATTAATAAACAAAATGTAAAATTTCCCTGTTTTCTTTTAGTGTTACATCATAAATTAACAATAAAGTTTACATAGTTCTGAGCAAGTGTAGTGCATTTTGACTTTGGATATAAGTGCATCTTTATAAAGTGGAACTTGCCACCACTAAACCTGCAGCAGTTTATTTAGGAAGTGATGTTAGTTGTGTACAGCGGTTTAGACCGGTGAGAGCTCAAAGAGGAATTAGCAATCTGTTAACTGGCTGTTCTGTCAGAGGTTCTGACGATCTGAAAGAGAGGACCTGTCAAAAGCTAATTTATCTCATATGAAGCCCAACATGAAATTTCATTCGCTAATTAGAAGCCCCTCCCACCCTTTCTGTTCCAGCACTTTGTCACCTCCGCCTCTCAGTCACCGTCCAGAGGGCACAGCATCAGTGACAATGCGGCATTATGGAAATAAATAGTTCCATTATGCTGCATTGTGTTGTGGAGTTGGACTCGGTTCACTGCTTTAGTGATGGAGGGGGGTACTTTGATTAAGACAGATGATTTATTGAGGAACGGCCGCAACACGTTTGGAGCATGTGGGAGTCAAATCTGGGAAGGTCATACGTTGGGTGTTTGTAGGCATATGCATGCTACAATTTTACCATTATAATGTTGAAGCACACTGTTTCATTTTACTTTAAAAAAAGAGAACAATCTTAGATTTTCAGTTAAATTTTTAAGCTGTTTCTAGATTATTTTCTAGATATAAGACTATAGCTACATAATTTACAGGATAACTGTGTTTCGCTAACCATCAAAACAACAATCTGGAAGTTCAGAGCATATTTCTGTCTAAATAAATCAGTGTACAGCAGTTTATCTATTACCTGCTGTGTCCAAATACGATTTCCTATTACAGTGTCTTCATTAAACACGTTTAATACCATGTCATTTAACAACTAATAGGCTTGTCTTTTAGCTCCTTAAATGTTGTCTGATAAATCTTTAAAATTTAATAAAAATATATTATTATATCTAAATATTTTAATTGAATTATGTGAGTGTGACTGTGCTCAACTACTTTCCTGAGGATTTCCCACTTGATAACAAGAAAAGCTTATGACACTTATGTGTTTAACAGCTCATCATGTTTATAGAGGCAGGGGACGCAGCAATAACAAAGGACGTACAGCCACTTAAACAAATGCAGCATGTGATGTCCTTTACAAGAAGAGTCAGCGGATGTCACTGGATTGCTTTTTACTGAATAGCATGAGAGGTCAGTCGGGCAGATAAGAGATTACTGTTTGGGAATCTTTCAATTATTGTCTCACAGACTGACCCTACAGAGACATGAGGGAGGAGGAGATTGGGTGGGGGAAATTGGACAATACGTGCCCCCACCAGCCAAAAGCCTGTATTCAGTGGAATAAACCATTTATCAGGCTGGTTAACCCCTCACTGCTGCCGTGTGTATAGAGGGCTGGACACTCACTGCATTTGGACTAATTAAAACACTGCAGCAGAGCTACACTGTACATCTGGTCATGCATTAGTTAAATGTCCTGCTGTTGCTGTATGCCACATAAGGTCCCATTTAGTGATGAATATGTCCTTTGCAAGCACTGATTGCTTTTTCTAGCTCACCACTGTTTCCAGCTACCGGTACTTCTCAGAAGCCCTTTACATAAAGCATCTACAATGCAAAACAAATTAATTAAAACTTGCACCAAACTCAGATTTACAGACCTGGATCTACGTTTGCATGTGCTTTCATCCAAAGCATTTTATTGGTATGTGTGACCTTGTGTTGTTAGCATAATGCTAGCTTAGCTTGACCTTTATAACATATATAATATGTTAATATATTATAACATATTTAATATTATAAACATATAATATAATATAAACATATACAACATAACATATAATGTACATGGAAGGATAATAGTAAATTAATATCCATTTTTATTATTATTCGCAACTTCAACTGTTTTTTCTTTATCCCCTTGCAAACAAAGACACATTTGAATGGGGGATTAATTGCTATTCATTAGCTCAAGTTTATTTGGCAGCAGTCATAAAAATCGAAAACAGTCTTTTGAATAAAGAATAAATCGATAATGAATGTTGTATGAAATAATACAGCCTCACCCACAGATATAACATTGGCCACTCATGTCTCTAAATGAGTTTGTTTATGCTGTTTGCATTGGTAAAGAGCCATACTGCACTGTGACTCCTCAGTGCTTGTGTTGATACTGCAATAGACATCAAAGGACATTTGACATTTCAACACCTAGTATCGTTTACAGGTCAATTAAAACATATCACAGGGGACCTTAAGCCTGTACACAAAGAATTAAAGGCTCTCAGCATAGATAACATTATAAAATATCACCAGATCTTTATTACATAAGGTATAGGAATAAAAATGGACTAAGACAGTAGTATAAACCAGAATGGATTATGTTCAGAATTGTGCTTAAATGTACTTTAAATTAGAATTTCACTGCATCTTTTATCTGTTCTCAGAATATTAGCGGAATGATATCTCTGAAAGTCTATTTTTGTTTTTTGAGCAAACTGGATCATAGGGCAAACTGGTCTTTAAAAAGCACGAGTTCAGACTCTATCTTGATTTGTCCAGCTAGGCCAAATTTAGCAGTCTGTCAACTACTGTTCAGTCTGACCTTGAAGTGTGAGAACTAAATGCGGCAACATTTGAAAAGCATTTGGTGTATTTAGAGAAGCACTAACTACATTACAGTTTCCTTTATTTAAACTAATAAATGAATCAACAGTGTAGAGCAGCGATGTGTTCCAACATTGCCCATCCATTTAATCAGTATGAGGGCTTGTCACTGTTTCAGGAAAATGAAAAGGTTTACGGTAAAAGGACTGTGGAGGGTGTGTGTGTGTGTGTGTGTGTGTGTGTGTGACAGAGTTAAAGAGAGACAGAAAGAGAGGTACAATGTTGGTGATGGAAAGAATGCCACCACTAAATTATTTTAAAACTCACATAGATTGAAGTGTGTGTGTGTGTGTGTGTGTATGCATTTATGCCCAACCCCTCTTTGTCTATTGACACGATAATGGACACAAATTGATGAAGAAATTTCACCCTCTGACAACACTGTGGCAGAATACACAAATGCTTCACCACCCACTAGCAGGAATAAATCACAGTCCTGCATCTTCTCCTGTGACTGCCTGTGTACAGGCTGTTTTAATCAACTAATTCCCCTGCCATTGACACCACTAACTAGCTCTATTCTCCTGTTTTGTCTCACTTCTTCTGGAGCCACATAATCCAATCAGCCTTAATCTGTTTTAACAGGGTCCTGATCCACCAATTGGACCCATCAAATCTCATATTAAGACACTGGAAATAAATTGTAAGTTTGCTTTAAATGTCATCAGATTAAATCATGCAACAGATTCTGCAAATCCATTTGAAACACCCCATGATAAGAACCTTAAAAGAACACAGACACGATCAAGAACATAACTCTCAAATTACACACACAACAACCCAAACAGAAACCAAAAACAGTCTTAAACCTCTGTATAACCAACACACTAAAACACGACCTGTATAAATTGTCATAAACAAAACAACTAAACAAGTAGATCTTGCTCCCTGTCAACCACAAACATTCAGATTTTACACCTGAAATATTTTGGGGGTTTTACAGATGGTTGAAAATGTTCTCAACCAAGTTGGAGCCTTTAAGAAACTGAAGCTTTTTTTGAGCTGCTAGTGTAATTACTTTTTTTAATGTCCAACCCTAAAGTAGGTTATGAAACATAGAAAGCCACATAAGCCACTTTGGACCACTTCATATTCTAATTTCATAAGTCAGAAACAGAGAAAGTGAAGTGTGTTAATGAATTAAATCAATAATGATCCGCATTGATCCGCGTTTGTATTGATTATCCCAAAACGCTTTGTATTTTCCAATCTGCCTCCTCACTTACACACATATTTTACAAAATGCTTCTGGGAGTTTATACGGAGATGAAATACTCACCTTCAGGAGTGAAGTGACTGGAAAACTGTCACAAATAAACAGAATCAATGTAATCAGCTAACAGCTGAATGCTACTGCCAGTTTCACACCATTTGTGTTTTAGTTGCTCCCAGGGGCTCCATCTCAATCCAGTATTGAAAAGATTTTTAATTAGATTACTTAAGAAGTATAATTCACACAGCCCATTTCGTATTGTAAGATTGTTACTTTTTCCTCAAGCTCTAAATTTTCCATCTACGCTACATCAGTCATGTTTTTATTCCTATTATACTGCTAAACATATATCATAGTTAAGCCAATTTCCACAGTGACAACACAGAAGAGAAAATGAATGTTCACAGGGCTGGAGAATGCACAGATCTGACAAAAAAAACAGTAGTATAACAGGGTAGTATAACAGGGTTGTTGTCAAACCTTAATCAAACCTTTGACAAACCTTATTCAAAGTGTAATTCATCCCACTGTGTGTGCGTGAGCTACAGGGTTAAGGTCACTATGGTGATTAATTAGGACATGGAAAAAAGTACAACGTCACTTTGGTCTTGCTGACCTTGATGGTTGTAAATCTGCTGGCCAGCATATTTCTGTGTGATGGTCTGAGATCTGTTGGCTGCTGTTTAGTGGATCCTTTGGCTGATTTCATCTGCTGCATATTAGAATTCAACCCCGTCAGATCTGAAACAGAAAACATGATTACTATCTATTGGCTTATATATTACAAAACATAGAAATTGGCAAAAAAACTATTGCATTATGGAATTTCAAATAAATGTCTCAAAGCTCAAAATTGACTACTGGACTGGTTAACTTTTGTTAGCAAGTTTTCCAAACAAAAAAAATGTAAAAGGCTTAACAAACGTAAAAAATGCAATTACCATCACCTGTCCACACTATCACATACCAAACTCCTGCTGATGGCTAATGAAGCCTTCAGAGATCCAGAGGACAAGAAATAAAACTTTAAACAGATTAAGTTTAATTTTAGTAAGTTTTAAACATTTTAAGAAGTCAAAAGTGTCAATCAGAATCACCCAGAAAACAGTTAAGAAAAACAGTTCTCACCTTTATTGTGACACTGTTTAACACAAATTCAAGCGTTATACTGACCCCTTGTGGTGTTTTTGCTACAGTACAATGTGGGGCGGATAAGCTTCATAAAACATTTTCAAGCACATTTAAGGTTCTTTCAGTAAAAGTGTTCCTTTAGTGAGAAATCTCTGAAGATATCCTTTCACACTGTCTGTTGTTTTACTGTGCTGCATAAGTCATTCAGACATGTAATTTCATATATCACTAAAATTACATAGTTAACATACTAAACTTACATTTTGTGTCCAGGCCTCTGCAGTGGCTGTAGCTCTCTGAACTTTTGTGAGATCACCACCAGGAACCACAGTTGGGGGCTGGTAGTTCCCCCTGATAATGCGCCCTTTGAAACCAGCGGGTCGCCATGTGTTTGGCTTTAATGGCAGAAACAGCAGAACTGACATGTGTGGGCACTACAGACTGATGGTTTATGTCGGCCACAGTCTCGCGTAAGGTTTTACTGCCATCTGCTGGTCAAATGGCAAAAAAGTGTTTATTAGTAGGAGTTTCTCGTTTACCCCGTGCAACCACTAGAGACAGTATTAAAAACGAACACTTTACTATTTAAAACTATTTTAATATTAACGTGCAATTCAATACAGTTAAAAAACACATATGACGTGTGTTTATATCAGAATATTTATATTTTTAAAACATACCAAAAATATAGGGGAAGCTAATGGTATAGCTGAAATTAAACCTTGTCCATTGAAATCACTCAAATAGGTTTTGTGTGACAAGGGAAACCAAAACCAATGGCATTTATTTTGACTTTTGAGGCTGGACATAGAACACGAAACTGTGAAATTCAAGCTTCAAGGTAGATCGTGTGTAAACAGAGCTACATGTAAATACAGAGTCATGAAATTGCAGACGTTTAATGCTGTTCACACATAAACATTAAATCTGTCAGATCAAGGCTAATACTCCAGGGTCGGATTACAGGGAAAGGATGTACACTGCACTTTTTCCAAGTTCTAGGAAGCCACATAAAAGGAAAATTTAAGGTATATAGTTTTCACAGTAGTATCTGTATAAGTCAATCTGAGCAACTATTGTATTACTATTTTTCAATCAGCTGCAACAAACCTCATACAAAGTGCACACAGAGGGTGTCACATTACAGTGTGAAATAGAAGGAAGCTTTATTAATTCATGGAAGTGGGTCCTCCAAATGAGTAACCTACCAAGTCTTTCCTAGATATATGCTTCTTTGTGTTAAAAATCATTTTGAACAGAATCGTGAACCAGGACTTTGCACATGTAAGGACATATAGTTTGTTCAGCTGTGCTTTTTGTTAAAATGTTCCCCATCGGATCAAAGGGCTTTTGTAACATTGTTTGTCATCCTATTCAAGTTTATGTCTTAAACAATGAACTATTCCTTAGAGTGGAGGAGGTGCTAACCTCATTTCTTTTTTGTTTTCCCTTTTCAGCCTGAAGATGGTATCAACTTTAACAAGTTCTCCTGTTACACAGAAAACTGTTACCT